>KN883870.1:97871-119218 GCA_000934455.1 Apostichopus parvimensis
GACTTATCCTTTGCCTTATCCTTTGGACAAAGTAGAGAACCAATGTTCACTCGTCACTGACTCGACCAACCTGTGATGTAGCCTACAGTGACTTTATCCAGAATTAGCAGGTGGGCCTATGTATCTAGGTACACCGGACAAAATCACACAAGGGTAAGCTTATTTAATTTTCAAGTACTATTATATGTACCAGGCATGAAGGTATTGCCAGTGCTGACAACCACCAGTGGCAGAAGTCAGTAGTAAACTAATAAGAAATAATACCAGCATAGGCCTAGTATTGTGTAGTTGTACTAGCACTACCCTACTTTGAACTGCTTAAGTCCTCCAAAATTCAAGGAAACGACATTGTATTCGTAAACAATGTCTTGAAAGCTAACATCATACACACGGTCCCGTAATGTTAATACACTGCACTGTAGAATACTTAAAATTATAACCATAGGCTACACACTATGGTAATGTGCATACACATGTACATATGCAATTAACCACGATAGGATACGTTGATGCCGGTGATCAAGAGCAACCTTACAAATGTCACTTTTATTCAACCCAGAATGCTGGAACAACTCCGAATTTAGCCCCAAATCATTGTTTAATTTGTTTTATACCATCGACCGGACGATTGAGGTAGTACCTTCTTGAAAACGGAAAATGTGCAATTCGAAAGATGAAAGGTTTATACTCACGTTTCGTTTTTATTTTTCAAGCCGAGGCAAAGAAATTTCCGAATTTCATCCCCATCGTGAGTCCGACATCGTCGCAAACAGATATTTAATGAATATTCAACTTCTTTTCTTCAAAGTTTTGCTTGAAGCAATTCGATTGCTGCTTTATGAATATGTATTAAAACGGATTTTCAGACGATATCCAAGCTGCGGTGTACTGAAATACAGTGATGGGCTAAGCTCCCACAATGCATTTCACCGCTTTTGCGAAGTGTTTAATGATTGCGAAATAACGGTCAAAAGTCGCAGTCTGATTTCTGACTGCTACTAAGTCTGTATATTAGTTCACGTAGTTTGCATAGCTTGGGCTCAAGCATGGAAGCACATAGACTTTGTTATATCGTAAAGACACTCTACAGTATAAAGGCCGATTTGAAAATTTTATCCGCCCCGCCACGGATGATGAAAAAATTGATAGAAAATGGGATACTAAGGAAGGGCGAACCTGCTTACAAATGAGAACAAACAGGACAAAAGTATCGAATTTTAGATATCCTTACGGAATGTCAGCTAGTCTTGGCTAAGTCGTTTGAAATACTCTGTTTCTCGTGTGCAAACTGTACATGCCTCAAAGTCCGTTTCTGCCTGCCACGAATGTGCTTGCCCGATGTACATGGCCGAGGATCTGCCCGATACAACCTAGTATCAATCTAAAGCGTTGCAGCGGGCGTTCTCTGGGCAGTACAGCAAATAGATACAAGAAAACAGTTTTGTGAGAAAGAAAGGTTCCCAAGGCTGTTCATACTAGGGTTTTAACAAGACTAGATGTCAGCATACATGAAGAGCATTCAAGGCAAGTTTATGCAGCTTGAGCAAACAGTAATCAACCGGCGCATTCTCTGCTTCATAGTAATTCAAGAAACAAAGATTCGAAGTTATACAAAGGACTGGACAGGAAACGAAACGCCACAACATTGAGTAACTGCTGAAGCACTGCACCTTACACTGTACAACAATTCGAGGTAACTTGATGTAGAGACATTTTAAAGTTCATTCAAATAAGCTCATTTCAAGTTATTTTAATTTAAGTTGGATACGTTTTCACAACTAAAAATTGTATGTATAGGTAGCAAGAAATTATTGCAACCAACTACTAGACATGGCAAGTTATGACAACAGATTGAGACTTGTTGAATGAATGAAAACTTAAAAGTCTACCTCACAGACTTTTAATTAAGTTATTACTACCCAAATGGTTCTAGAATGATTAAATAACCAGTGCCTAGCTAAACACAGAAATGTATCTGCAGCAAGTTACCTCAGCTTTTTGAAGTTAAAAGAACTGAGCATTGAAGTTATAAAAACAAGGCTTTTTGAATTTTATCATATATCATTTTTCTTCAAAATATATTGACAGAAAAAACAACATTTCTAAACGAAAACAGTAATGTGGTCTTTTAAACACTTTAACGTAAAGATGCTAAAACCTGTTATAGTTTTTCTTACACAATATTTTACCCATATTTACAAAAGCAGTTTTATCAGTGTTATAACTGTATCTCAATATTAGTTTCACTCTGTAGACTTAACACTTCATACATTTTAAATGATTAAGGTACAGTCAGTAGTTGCAATTTCCTTAAGAACAAGACACTTATCTTATAAGGTCGTCAGAACATCCAGATATGGTGATGGACATGTGGGTTGCTCAGCTTCATTGCATCTCAGATATCACGTTGTTTATACAATTTAACATGTGCCCTTTATAATCTTATCATCATAACTAGCTATGAGAAATACAAAGCTAGAGTGAGATGAAAAAGCTATTTAGAATTTACTAACAACTTTTAAAAAATGACCAAGTTGTCGTCTGTTAACTTGTTTTCTTGTGAATCAAATATGACAGTCCAATCTGACACAGGATAAATTCATTTAGTATAATATGCCTGTGTGTTGTGCCCAGAAAAACATCAAAAACACACAAAAATGAAGATGAAATTAGAGAGGGACCTGTCGAGGGAGTATATCAGCGCATTAAAAGTAAGAAAAGTTCCACTGACTAGGATATGTTCGGACAGCCATGATGAACTGACAGAAGTAACCTATGACTACATTAAATTTGTTAGCGATTTAAGTGTACCAAAGAAAGTAACATCTGTATCTGAAATAATGACACGATTTCAACAGATAAAAGGATAACAACTTTGAATGAAGAAGAAGAAAATGCCAAATGATTCAAGGGAAAAAGCTTAGAGGAGTTGGATACAGAGTAAAAACAACAAACTTGTTCACAAAGACAGAAGAGAGCTCTTAAGCGTTATAAGCTCGAATTCTAAAAGCCCATGGGACTTAATCGAGACAAATCGAGAACCTGAAGTAGAAGAAACAGTTTTTACTTCTAAGGAACTTGGTGGACAACTTAGTGATTATTTTAGACGTTTCAATTCAACAGTTATAAAAGATGTAATAATACACATACCTGATCGGTTGGCCGAACGTCCTGTGGTTAAAGATGACTAAGACAATTTAATATAGTCAGGAAACGTGTTTCATCGGGCTATGGCAAAGTTCCTCGGTGGGTTTTAAAGTTTTGTTCTGGTAAACTAGCTGGAATTTTTCCACGTAGTTTTAACGAACGTTTGAACCAATGTCACATACCCAACTTCTGGAAGAATGCCGTAACATCCCCGATACCTAGGTTAAATACCTACTTAGGTTAGTGACTTCAGACCCATACATTTTGCCAGCATAAGTTGTAAATATATGCAGAATATTTTATTGCCATATTTAACAATGTCATTGACACACATGGTGACCGATGACAGTTTGCTAATATGAAGAGGTTTTTCTGTACGGATGCCTTCCTATTGTCTATAATATTGTTCTCCCTCTAATTCATGAAACACAAGCATATCCAGTTTCTTTTTCTTTATTTCTCCAGTGTTTTAATACCGTACAACCTAATCAGTTACTTCATGATTTAAAATATCTTTGTTGAAGATCCCTGGATGAAGCACTGGCTGGCTGATTTCATGGAAGGGTGGTCAAGGCAAATTAAATTGAAAAACGGTTTATACAACAAATCTGAAATCAGCGTTGGGGACCCCAGGACGGTCCATTATCAGCACTGTTATTTACAATTTACACTGACGAAATAAGATCGCAATCCAATTTTATGTCATCAAATATGCTGACGACACAGCAATCTCTGTTAGAATATCTAACTCCTCACATAATGTGGATCAAAGTAATAATGAATCTGTGGTATCTCATGTTGCTACTGTCTGTGATAACAAAACAAACTTACTTGTGAACCTTAAGAAATCTTAATACAAGATTTTTGAAAATTCCAATATGAAACATAATACAGGGTGCCTAAGTTGACCGTATTGAACAAACGATGTATTTAGGGATGGGTAAAGACAAATTAACTTAATTTTACGTGTCATATTTCCAGAATTTTAAAGAGGTTTTTTTTTTATATCATTTCAACTTAATCGTTTATAGTTCCATGTTTTAAGTTAGACGTAAGAACGGACGTTTTAATACCTTTCTTTTACCTCATATTATATACACTGTTAGCTTAGATGTTAACACCCTTACTAAACAAGTTAACAATGCAGCCATGAGAGATTTTAAAGGGCTTAATCATAAAATTCAAAGAGACGAGAAACATTCACCCCACAACGTGCTGAAGCTACTTCTTCAACAGACTAATTATAGTTTGAGAAATAAGACAATCACATCAAAATTTCAAACTGTTTCTTCTAAAAAATAATTCATTGATAGGGCTGCCATTTTATTCAGAGTGTTGTTTCATAAAAACCTACATTAATTATCTTTTATTAACATTTGATTTATTATTTGTACATATAATACATTATATTTTAAGCTTTATAACTTTTAACTGTTTTTCATATCCTATTTATAAATATGTACTTTCATGTATTTATACTGGATTTTAATAAACTTGAAACTCTTTGGCTGGCAAGTAGTCTAAGTATTAATTCGTCATGCCTGTTTTATGTTGTTGTTCAATTTTCATAATGATATTGTAATTAGCATCAATCCCCCTACTAGTTATAATTTGAGGGCGGTGTGCACGCATGGCATCACAACTAATTAATTAAGTGAAATAGACATGAGGTAAATACATTATACAACAATAATTAAGGAGATAATACTGACTCTGAAACAAAGGAATCTACCCCATCCCAACACCCACTCCCTACGTCATCAAGATTAACATCTCGGTAAAGCACGTGGACAGATGTCTACGATTTATCTTTATCTCTTCAATTCATAGTCGCATATTTTAAACAAAAAAATGAGATTGTCTAAGTGTTTGATTGTTGATTGCGAAGTGGCTGAAAGTATGACGAATGATGAACCAGAATAAACATCAAATGATTGTAGGGAACTTCTCAACACTGTATTCAAAATGGTCATCAGAGTTCTCGAGAGCTGCGGTGGCTGTGTTTATATGGAACTAATACTGTTACGTTGATGTAATACATCTGTTACAGGACACCTCATTGGTTAAAAAAGTTAAATGTTACAATAAAACAATGGTTAATAGAAACAATTTGAACGTGGCAGGTCCAACCACTCCATGAACAGGTCGAACCAATACATAATTTACTAAACAGCTCTTGCAGGGGCCCACAAGTTATTTTCAATTCATTCGATGAACTAACTATAACTGAATAACGGAATAATGTGTCGGTTATCGATCGATGGTTTCTGAACAGAGATGTAGTAAATATATATTACTGACATATCGAGTGAGTGTCTGCAAATGACGTATTGAAAAAAAAAAGGAATGATTAGATGAGAGTTGAATTAGGTGGAAATTTATTGTGTAGTAAAACATCTTACTAAATATGCGATAATTGGATTAAATAATGTAGTGATCACATATTACTAAACACGACTTGAATGGAATAAACTGATTTAGTCAACAACGATTACCAACATGCAATATGTGGATTAAGATGACGTAGTTTTATATATCACCACATATGGAATGAGCGGACTCACGTGATATATTAAGCAAATATTACTAAACATACATGTGATGGATTAAAGGGATGTAGTGAACACATAATAATAAAATGGATGCAGTCAACAAGCGTTAGTAAACATACAATGGATGTAATAAAGGGATGTAGTCAACACAAATTACTAAAAATGCATATGGTGGATTATATTGATGCAGTGAATCCAAATATTTCAAAATTTGCACTGAATAGATCATAAGTTTCAGTCACAAGTTCAGGATCAGTGAATTTCTAACAAAGTAATTATTATGTACATAACTAATGTTGTACAGAGTGGCTGTTCTTTAACGAAAGGTATACATACCGACACGATGTTACACACATACAAACAGCAAGGAGTAAAGGGGGGGGGGGCAGGTTCGAAGCGGGAAGGGGGTTCAGGGAGTCTACAGTCCCCAGGACCTGGGGGTATTACCCGATAATATTTGGAGTTTGCCGTGGAAGTATAGTATATGGACATTTTAAAAACGAGGGCAAGGAACGAAAACTGCTGCAATACTTGAAATACTGTATTAGTAACGATTTAGTGATTAGAACAGAAGGAAGTAGTTTAAGAATAAGGTCATCTGGAGAATGTGTCAAGTGGCTGCAGTACACATATATAACTAATCATTATGTAAGCCTGGATTAAGTTACCACGTGATTCACCCAAACTTGAAATTCTCAAAAGACAGCTTAAAACGTTTCTTTATTCTTCTGAATGTTTGTAACTATGTTCCTTTGTTAATCGTATAGAAACTTCTGTATTAGGTGCTTTATAAATGTTGTTTATTATGATTGTTATTATTGTTGTAAACACAGGTTACAAGCCTACACATTGGTACATTATAAAGTGTATTGACAATTACCATGGTAAAGTGATATAATTTATTATTTACAGTTTAGGCCTTCCAAAGTGGGACCAAGTGATCTAACAGTGAATAGATTATTGTCACGGAGTGGGATGGGGGAGAGGGGGGGGGGGCTTGTTTCACGAGTGAGTGTTCCCTTAACGACTTCTTATTGATACTAGTGTCTGGCTTGTTGTTGAGTGCTGCTCTTACAATTTGCGTTTTAGACTTTACTTAAAGACAAGTAAACTGTTTTTCTTTTTTAGTTCTGTCCATTATGGCTATTGACAAGGCGCATCAAGTTCCCGTCAAACATGCCTTGTCAAAGCATATTTGAGTCATGTTTCTGTTTCGCAGTAATCTGTCCCCGCTCGTTTATGCACTTTCGTACATCCGTAGAGAACAATTCAGCAAGGGTCTATCAATTAAGGGAGCTTCGTACCTTTAACTCCGGTCCAGTAAGGCATTATTTTAAAGTGGTATCACATAGGACGACGAATTAGAGATAAAACAACAAAGTATTAACGAAGTAGACAAATCAATTCACATATGATTTCTTTTACTTTTATTACCATATATGATGTGACGTTCAATGAAAGATCTCCGTTTTGCACAGTTTGCATATCTAACCGTCACATGTTCACTTTCCACCAATCAGAGTATACGTTTAATACTTAATAATCTCTAAATATGACAACCGATCATGTATGATATTAACCAGTGGTTCCAGGAATCTCCGGAAAAGGTGAGTACAATTTAAATGTAAGGATTTGGTAAAAAAAATAGATGCAATAACATATTAGTATTTGTATTCATTACTCTAAATGTTTCTTCGCAACAAAGAATGGATATGATACAGAAGCATTGGGGTACCAATAAACCCACTCAACATTTCCATTCCTTCACGAAATACAATGTTAACTCTTGTGTTTACAATGGTCATTAATTAGTCCTCTTCAAAAATATATATCATGAATAGCAAGATAAAGAAATGGATACTCCATACAATATGTATCATTAAATTCAAAATTTGTAAACTAATTTAATTGTGTAGTATACTGGAGGAAAACAAACAATAAATATTTCACCATTCGTATCCTCCGAAATCCATATTCCACTATTAATCTTTTCGTCATTCTTTCCAGATTTCGCGCAAAGTTTTCGTTATTCATATATTTTTAAATTATAACGGACTTTTCGATGACGTAATGAAACCGTCAATCTCTCCACCCTTACCACCTTTCACTGACTGACCCCATCCATAACCACTCACTCAGCAATTCTCGTTCTGGATTCACTTTTATTCACTATGACAACATACACCTCTAAATGAATTGCCAGGGAGGTAAACTCCATAAATACTGTTAGATCAGTGTTCTATCTTTCAAGATTCCTGGTTCATGATGGATGGTGTTTGTACTTAAGTGACACCAACAATTACACCTTGGAAACGTAAAAGTACCGTCGTTCTACTACTACCACGAACCATAACGTTATCTACAGTGTTACGTAACATTTTGTTCAAACTATATATATATATATATATATATACATGTCCCAATGTGACATATACAAACTGAGACAGCCGAATTCATCAAGATTCCACTTTGTTTTGTATTTAGCTTCATCAAGACAATTTGATGATTTCCCCCCGTATTTTGTTCGTCAAATTTTCAGTACAACTGATTGATAAGCACGTCCTTCTAGCATTAATGTTTCCTTCTCTAGATTCGGTAGAAGAAACACCGATGAAGTGATATAAGAAAATAATTCTTGAACAGAATTAAGAAATTTGAATCAGCATAAACTATAGTTACTTAAAAAACAATTACTGTGATTTTAATGAAACAAATTATATATAGCATTCCCCTAATCAACAAATGTAAACATATATCTACACCTGGTTGGAAACAGCAAGATGGTGAAAGCAAAGTTAACTATTTCAAGAGGACGATGGCCAATGTTGTTACGCATGTCACAATTATATATACATCGATCCGAATTCCGTTTGGAGTTTGCTCACAATCTCCCAATTAGTTTTGTGTAAAATTCGGGCAAGCAGTTTTCGATGAACTGAGTGGTGTATAATAACTCTAGCACCACTGACACGATAATACACAGCGAAGTTAGTTCGAGACTAAATGTAGAGGAGCTAGGTTAGAGAGAACAGGTAGGGAGGGAGTAAGGTAGGGTGGCCATGCTTGAGAGGAGAGGTAGGGACGCGCAGTTCTAGAGTATATACAGGGCGGTTAAGTTATGCTAAGTTAAAAAGGGTAGATTCGAGAGAAGATATAGGGGGCCTAGGTTATCATTTACTAATGACACCATGATGGTTATTTAGGACTCTTCACCTCCTATAGTATGTCGCTACTGTTAATAGTTTGGAATTTCTTCACCTTCTTTGAGAGCTCTGAATATTTACTGAGATTGCGAGCATTTCCAGAAGCAGGAGGATCATGACAGGTTGTCTTCAGGAAGAAGTGCTTGCTGAAATCATCTACCAGGATCCACGCTTCTATAGGACGAACAAGAATAAAACTTACATAAACAAAATGCTTGTGTATTAGGCCTAGTCATTTATATTTGGTAGGTGGGGGGGGGGGTTGAATGGGGGGGGGGTATTCATAATATGTTTAGAGTTGAAATTACAATAAAAAAGACTAATAAGTTAGTACTGTTTATATTTTCTCTTCTATGCATTTAATCCTCACCATCAATGATAAGCATTTTATTAAGTAGGGAATATATTAATATTACATTTCTGCTGTATGATTGTTTGATAATTAGTTTTTATTCGCTCACTAGATAAGTTAAGATTGATATATGTTATTTTGTAATGTACCTTTATGTATCGATTGCTAGATTGGGTTGTTATAGATATATGGTTGATTACTATCACTTTACCCTACTCATTGGATAATGGGAAGTTTGTGTTCACTTCAATATTTAAACCACTATTTAAATGATTGTTTAGTTATAATTGTTGTATACATGATTTTAAACCTCTCTTTTATGTAAGTAAAACTTACAGTATACTAATACTTCATCACTTTGACACAGTGACTGTTACAACACTTTAAACTATACCCATTTGAAGGCTTGTAACATGTGTTTGATATACTATGAAACTTAAGCCAGGCTTATGTAATGATTACGTATATATGTGTGCTACAGTCACTTGACCATTCTTTGGATGAGCTAACTTGACTTAATTCTTTAACTATTTTCCTCTTTTCTAATCAATGAATCGTTAATAGTACAGTATCTCAAGTATTTCAGCAGTTATCGTTCCTTGCCCTCGTTCCTTGCCCTCGTTATTGCACTGTCCATGTACCCTTTCTGCCCAGCAAACTCCAAATATTCCTGGGCAATATCCAAAATGACGCAGGTCCTCGGGACTGTAGATTCCATGAACCACTTTTCTGCTTCGAACTTGACATTCAAAATTTACTCGTTGCTATTTGTATTTATGTAACATTTATACCTCGCGGTAAACAAAAGTACACTCTGCACGGAATATGTTCTCTACCATATTGTTACTTTGTTAAGAATTCACTAATCCTTAACTTGAGCTAACTGAAAAGGAACAGACCAGACTGCCATCACGTTGCACTGTAGTCAAACGTATTTTTAATATCATCATTTTAATTCACTTATTGCATGTGTGGTAATATGTGTTAACTAATTCATCTTAATCCATCTATTGCATGTTAAGTCATATTTGTTGACTATATCCCTTTAAACTACCGATTGTTTGTTTAGTAATTACCATTGACTACATCAATTTATTCCTTCCATTACATTCGTTAACTACATCCCTGTATTCCACTCTTTGCAAGTTAGTAAAATTCGTTAACTGCATCCCTTTACTCCACCCATTGCATGTTTAGTAATATTCGTTGACTACATCCCTTTAATCCATCCATTGCATGTTCAGTAACATTCGTTGACTACATCCCTTTTTTCATCTTTCCATTGCATGTTTGGTAATATTTGTTGACTACATACCTTTAATCTACCTAAGGCATTTTTAATATTTATCGTTGACTACATCCCTTTATTTCAACCGTTGTATGTTTAGTATTATTTGTTGACTATATCCCTTTTATCCACCCATTTAATGTTCAGTAACATTCGTTGACTACATCCCTTTAATCCATACATTGCATGTCAGTAACATTCGTTGACTACATCCCTTTTTTCATCTTTCCATTGCATGTTTAGTACTATTTGTTGACTACATCCCTTTAATCTACCTAAGGCATGTTTAATATTTATCGTTGACTACATCCCTTTATTAGAACCATTGTATGTTAAATAACATTTGTTGACTTCATCCCTTTTATCGACCCATTGTATGTTAAGTAATATTTGATGAATACATCCATTTAATTCATCCATTCTATGTTTCATAATACTTGTTGACTACATCCTTTAACTGCAACCCATGTATGATTAGTAATATTTGCTTTCTCATATATTTAGACATTCATTGTTAGTAATATTTGATGAATACATCCCTTTAATTCATCCGTTGTATGTTTAAGAATACTTGTTGACTACATCCCTTAATTCCACCCTATGTATATTTAGTAATATTTGCTTTCTCATCACTTTATCCATTCATTGTTGGTAATATTTGTTAACTACATCCCTTTGATCCATCCACTGCATGTTTAATAATGATTGTTGACTACATCCCTTTATTCCATCCATTGCTTGTCTAGTAATGTTTGTTGACTACATCCCTTTTTTCAATCCATTATATGTTTAGTAATATTTGATGACTACGTCCTTTTTTTTCTTAAAATAAAACAACCAAATATAACAACCCTGACGAAGTAATATTTAGACTACTTACCAGCCAAAGACCGGAGCCGAGATCAAGATTATAGTATTGCTTACTCTTATCACCATCAGGCGTCCACAAAACTGTAAGAGGCGAATAAGATTAAACAGTAAATTAACGAAAACAGCAATATCAACGGTGTAATAGTAAATGGAATACTTTGAAGAAACACAGTAATAACAACCGTACTTCCTTTTACTGTGTACTTTATTGTCTATGTCCAACAGTTGCATCTCTAGGGATGCAGATTAGTTATCTTCTCTGACAGTATAATGGATTGTCACCACATGAAATATTATATTTTGTTTTGTCTTTTGATATAGTTTCCTTTGCATAGCGAGTGACACTACTCGTTAGGCCTTGCAAGGTTTTCTAAGCCACTTCCTTCCTCGTTGTATTTACATTTATGTTAGTAATTATTTACTGTTAAACCTGTATATTAAGGAGAAACCATTACACATTAAATGAAATGACAATACAAAAATGTTGACAACACAAGTTTAGTACGTCTTTCTAACTACAACTTTTTAATGATACACAACAAGACCAGTGCTCTTCAATTTAAAATGTCGACAGAATGTAGCGGTTTTGACATAGAAAGTCAAAGTTTGACGGATGGGTCTAGAAGGAGCTTTTGTCATCAAGTTAACAATTTCAATAATAACACTTTATAATAAAAAATAAAATATAGTTGTGGAATTTCGAATTTTGAGGTTTTCCGACAAGCAACGTTAAAATGTCGATGAATTAGTCGACTTGTTCGGAAAGAATTCGCCATTTCAGAAAAGAAAATGCCATTGGTTTGAAACAAAATACTGGGTTAGAATTTTGGAATATTGCAAAAAATCTTCACATTTTGATAGATAACTTCTTAGTTTGGAGAAACATAGTGCTACTTTATGATAAGGCAGTTAACAATTAGAGATACTTTTATAATCAAATTCTGAATTTTCGGTATAAAATAGCGAAATTTCCAGTGTCCCTCTTGAACCACCGTATCACAAAAAAATGTTTGCTAGACCTGCAAACCATATCGCTTTCTGTCTCCCTATGTTAACATCGCTTCACATGATACTGTTTTCATTGCTAATTCTCATGACCTACTCATTCAGAACACCTTTATTTAATATATTCTTGTATTGGTATCTGTACGATGGGCTCAGTTATCTGTATTTCACTTTTTCTAAATAATGTAGGATCGTGATGACTTATCACAGTCTTTATTGCAGCAAGTAGCAGATTGACAGCATGACACATGAACAAGTCATAATCGATTAATCAATAAGAACTTTACCAATCACTCTCCGAGATTTCAGTGTGGATAGAGATGGTCCGACGGGTATTGATGAGGGCAGCAGACAGTCTTTTAGGCTATAATCAGAGAAAGAAATATAACCAGTCATTTGGCATTATATCCTTCTTCAATTGTTGCTATTTTAGATACAGTTCATAGATTAACCCATAGAATGCAATACATCAATATCTGTTCCTTCTTATGTTACAACCTCACACATCAGTAATTTTGTTTTTAGGGAGGTAAAAGTTTGAAAACAACTAAATGGTATTTTCAAAATGATACAATAAGATGCCTCGGTATAAGCAAAAACAGATACCTATATACCCGCTTACGTATACCTTGTATTACCAGCTATACCTGGAATTTTGGCGGAATCTCTACTTCCAGCGTTAAATGTACTATCAAACAATAGTATGAACCTATGGACACTAGCCTAGCCTACAAATCTATTTGCGGTTTTATGGCGACTTTCCCATCTATGTATTTTCTTTTGTAGAAAGTTATTTAAATAAAGATTTGATGAAAAAGAAAAAAAAAAACGAAACATCAGTGTTGTTAACGTGTCTTTCATTTCAACGGTAACGCACAGTTCAGTACACCACAGTTCAACCACAAACAGTATAGTAAGATACAAACAAAAAAAGCCTACCAACGATTTAAAAACATACAGTGTCTAGACGTGACGTATCTATTGCAATCTCCTGGTACTTGTTTGTCAGTAAATTCCAGGTGTTTTTTTTTAATATTTTTTTTTATAAAGGACGAGCGCGTCTCTTATATTGAAAACAATTTCTTTTCAGTGAGACGCGCGCGTCTATTTGATTGAATACAACTTCTTTGCTTTGCAAGGCGCGTAACTATTCTTGAAAACAACTTATTTTTATTGGAAGGCGCACGCGTCTATCCCATTGAATTCAACTTGTTTTCATATATTGTTCAAGTATTTGATTGACAGGTGCTGAACAAAACAAATTGTTAAACTATTCAGCACAGTCAGAGTCAGTCAGAGTCAGCACAGTCAGTGTACATCTTTAGCAAGAAAAAAAAAACCTGTAAAATAATTTCAATAGACTTTTAGGATAAAACAAAATGTGTACTGTCTGAGTAGAAAAGTGAAGAAATAATTTCACGTACAGATGTATGATAGAAATGTTAACAGTATAGTGTGTATGCGACTTAAGGTTAGTTCTTGCAAATGGAATATGGTGACAACACAATGTAAATTGTATACAGATTATGGAAGGGTCATTGGCCTTGTAGGTTTGGGAGGGGGAGTGTATGGTGGAGGGTTTGTGGTTTTGTAGGTTAAAGGAGAATACTGTAATGTTAGAGAGGATCTACAGTTATATCTTCTTAATATTATTCTATTAACAGATATACTGTGTTTGCTCATATTAGTATATACTGCAAACAATGGTAATAGAAAGGAAACAAATATACGTGATATGAAAGATTATTTACATGTAGACTGATGTTGTATTGGTCTCTGAGTGGGGATTGCCTGTAATGTTATGTGGGTTAATAATATATCAAAAGTTTTGTCGTTGCACGAGGACGGGGCGGGAGGAAGGGTGGTCAAATGGTTGGAGCGGAATAGGTGAATACAGGTCAATGATCGGAAGACAGGATGCTGAGTGTGGGCAAGTGCGGGTGTTTTTGTGTAGAGGGGGGGGGGGGGGTTGGAGGGAGGGGGATGACTGGTGTTGTTAACAAGATATCTCAAATGTTATAAACATAGATTAGGGAAATGGGGTTCGTGGTCCGGCATAGCTGTGATGAGGTGGGTGGGGTTGGGGTTTAGGGAAAGTTTAGGGTCGTATAGTTGAGAGGGGCGCATTTTTAATAGATGAAGACAATTACAATATATTTAATTAACATCAGTTTTTGCTTTACATTAAAATATATGTGCATTAATTTCCAATTAATTTATAAACTAATTACAGAAAGTTTCCCACTGATAGCTTAAAGAGAAAATATTGAACTTCAGAATACCAAACTTGATAGTTTTATTCTTTCTTTTCCTATTTTATCTCCTTTAAACAATTTCTATTAACCTAACTCATCAAAGTTTGGTTTATATATTTTAGGTAGCTTTTGGCAAAATGTTTTATTTTTGTACTATAATATGATGATATCTTGCATTATTTATTCATCATATATTGGTGTAATAACAACCAACTTTTTTTCTGTTTAAGCTGGGGCCTCATATCTCCTTATTTCAATACATTCATTTTTATGAAGAATTTTTTGTTTTTTTTTTTCTGTCTCATATTGTCTCTATTTTACTCTCCCATTAATCATATTCCTTACCTGATGACTGTTCTTTCACTGTTAGTGTATTTCTTTATTCAAATTTGTCTTCATTTGTTTTGTTTTACTTGTAAAATTATATAAACCTATCATTAACCCTTCAATAATTATTAAATATAACTATATTAATTATTCCTATCTTACATGAAAAATGGTAATTGGTTAATTCTTTATTACTTCTATGATTTACATATTATTAATTATACTTACAGCAGTGCCTTGAATCTTTGAGAGTGTTGTACATAGTTTAATATTCCATTAACTTCATGTTTATTCATTTCTCTCCCTTCCTCTGTCTGTATGGTCATATTCTCTATTGATGTTATGATTGGTAGAGAGAGACCAGAGGAGAGGATAATGTTCCCATCTTCATCAATCTTACTAAAGGACCTGCCTAGAGTCACCCTGTTTATGGGAATCTGAAGAAAGGAAAATGATCAATATAATTAATATCATCATGTTTGTTTACAGAAAAAAAAATTATAATTAAGTGATGAATATTAACTTCTGTTTTTGCTTTAATTTAATATTAATAAAATGATATTTTGTTTATTTTGATCATATTTTGTTATTGTTTTGTTAATTTTTGCATAATTAGTGGTTTGAATTGTAAAAAGAGAAAATTATATTTGTTAAGTTTGTTTTATATTCTCGTTTTCTTATAGAAAGGTGTTAAAGGGTAAACAAGAGGGTTAGGTTTATTACAGAGATCAGACATTGTTATTTCTGTAGAATGAATTAAATGTGTGTAACAGGGGTGAGGGATGGACGGACCAAGGGATGTCAGGGGTGTAAGGAGGGGTGTGTTATGGTAAGGAAGGGTGTGCTAAGGTTAAGTGATATTTGGTCGCGGTAATAGGAGGGGTACCTTATGGCAGCAGCGATAATGTAATGTTGTTATTGTTTGAGCGTATACAAGAGGTGAGCGAGGGACCGACCGTTGTGTGTTATACTGCATCAGGAGGGGTGTGGTAGGGGTACATAAGGAGGGAGTGCTTTGGGGTGGGGGATTGCGCAGCAAATTAATACTCATTAAATGTATTGTGTTTCTAACAAGAATTTATCAGGTTCTAGATTATGATTGCTATGACTTTTTAATCATAGTTTTAAAGAGAAAGGGTCATAGTATTGGGTTTGTAGGAGGGGTTAGGGTGAGGGAGGGGTATGACCCGGAACTGATATATTTGAAATTAGGTAAATGCTATTAAACAAGTAAATCGGGAAGATCAGGTTGAGGTGGGGTTGGTTTTACAGTGAACTGTTAAGAATTAAACATTAAACATATTAAACATATGACCCGGAACTGATATATTTGAAATTAGGTAAATGCTATTAAAGAAGTAAATCGGGAAGATCAGGTTTAGGAATCAGTTTGTTATTGAGGTATTCTACTATCTAGGAATGTTTGTCAATCACTTTATCTATTTCTTTATTAATTTCAATTTTAATTTATACAAAAGTTAATTTAAAGTCGTATCCGTAAAACAGAAAACAAATTATTGAACATTTCTCTATTAACATTTTATTTTATACATCAATTTATGATAACATTTTGAAAAATAAAATCAATAACGGTAAGATGAACAGAGGTATTGCTGAATAATAACCATGCACAATATTTCACAATGATTATTTATTTGTTAATTATCTTACACACCATATCCCTTATGTCTTACTTACGTTATGATTGGATGCTTCCACCAGGAGCTCTATGATTGACCTCTGTACAGACTCACTGGTGTCTTTATCGAGGATCCAATTATCTGAACACATCTCTGTAATAGTCTGGATGTCATCGGGCTATTGAAATAAATAGTAATTATTAAATATAATAATATTTATGTAAAAATGAAGCGTTAAGGAGATACATGAATTTGGTGTTAATAGCGTAGATTAATAGATTGGTTAATTCAGCAGATATTTGAAACAAACTTTAGTATTAGTTAAAGTTTACTGTTTTAATATGTATGTTTTACTTCTATTACATTGAAGCTCTTACACTATGCTTATTGGGTAGTATTTTGTTTTAAATGCGTTAACATTAATGAATGCATCTAGAAATGTACGATTGAGTGGCATCATCATCTTACTTACGTTGAAACATATTAATGTACACACATTTCCAACGGAGTAAGAAAAATACTGTTACCCAAAAAATAAGAATCTCTTTAATTTAAAGTACAATGACAATTCAGTGAACATTCTAATTTAATCAGATTAAAGGAAAAACAAACAGCCAAACAAAGAAGGATTTTAAAGAACCCGATGCGTGATGACTTTACATGACTTTGACCGAGATACATTTCCTGGAATAAGGAATTTATTAGCTCCAAATAAATGTCTCTAGAGTTAAGAACAAGATATTTAGAACTATGAATGTAGAATATTGTTTTCTTTCCTGTAAGAATCATATCGTCTGTCGCTGGAATATTCCATACCGGGACACAATATTTGTTTATAACTCTCAAGGATGATTTTTATGATTACATTTTGAAAATTGATCGACTCCTCTATTCCTTCACTGTTCTGCATGTTACTAATAATAACACTATCACAGGAAATGTGAAAGCAACTAACATCATTAATGATTATAATTTACTATAAAATACCATAAATTACCAACCTTCCTCCATTTACCAGATTCAAGGTCAAGAAACTGGGCTTCACCGGCTGATATGACTGTTAATATAGATGGAATAATAAAATCGATAAATTATCACAGTAATAGATGACATATTTAAAACAATACCTAAGATTCAAAATGTATTTGTTAGACACACTCCTAATATGTTAACAGTCGGAGATAATGTACCTGTACTTGTTTTAGAGGGGTCGAATATCAGTAAACTGAACCATTTAAATGTTCTCTACTTATTAATTAATAATAAAGTACTAGAAATCAGTAATCACTAGGAATCCAACCAATTCCATTCGTAATGTTATACCGTACCTTTAATATTCCTTGATCTTGATTCTTCTGGAATGATATCTGGCTTGATCGATGACGGCAGTTTACAGTTTCTAAGCCTCCAGAGGTAAAAATATCAGAGAAAAAAGTCATCAATAGTTTATCAAATTAACGAGCATCTGATGTCATAAATAACATAGAGGTCAAATAATTTGTCTATTTCTTTGTTTTATTGAGAAAAAAAGAGGAGGGAACAGGTATCAGCTACTAATTATGATGGATAAAAAACCCTTCCACCACCCCTCCTTACCCCATCCTATTCAATTTTTGATTTTTGACTATTTATACTTAATAATTAAAGTTGCATAACTCTTGGAAATATTTTCATTTCATAACAAATAATTGTATTTGAAAATAAACCAAAGAAATAATTTTTCACTGCCCTTTTAGTTTTAGTTCGTTTATAAGTTCTAAGGTTATTTGTTATTCCTATCATACTGATAAAACACCTCCCCAACTTACCGTGAGGCATAATAACGTGTGGACAAGCCTTACGATGTGTTATACACTGCACAATTATAAACGAAATAAAACGTTTAACATATTTCACAGCTTAAAAATACTTTCAAATATTGTAGTATTTTAAACCGCACGTCTCAAGGCAAATCTTGTAAATGAAATAAAATGAAATACAACTGCACAATAACCATTACCGTATCCCCTCCTATAAACACCATACGCCCACCCTCTGACTACCCCTCCTTCCCCTCTTACCCACATACTATCTGCTAAGGTCACAATGTTTTTTTCCTTACCATAATGCCTTGAATCTTGGTGACTTTATTCCATAGTTTATTAATCCGATCACTTCTTCCTCTGTAAATTCTTGTTTCAGTCTACCTTCATTGATGGATATCTTCTCTACTGATGATAGGCTGGATAGACTAAGACCGGACTCAAGTCTGATATCTTTACCGTCAAATCCACTGAAAGACCATTGTAGGCATAGCTTAGATATTGGAATCTGAAGAATAGGAAAGAAAGATCACAGTTAACTTATCTTATAGTTCATCCATGATGGATAAATACGCCTGGTAAGTATTTTCACCTATATGGAACAGAAAACAAAATGACTAAAAAAGGAATAAAATAATCATTAATTTTAAAACAGAACCGTCTTTAATTTCTTCATTCATTAGTTGCATAACATTAGGAATTATATTTCCTTTAGAGTAGAACATAAAAAGGCGCAGTCGCAGTCACTTGTTCAAACTTGCTTGCCAAACGTAGCGGTCAAACAAAAGGATGATTATATTGATGATTTAATGAAAACTAACTTGGCAAACTGACGAAATTCGATAAAAATGATAGAAAAAAAGATGAATATTTTATCATCTGCCCGTAATATAATGTTTTGTCCATACATTGACTATTTCTGTAGTTTTCATAATAGATTCTATTTTGTTTATCCCTGTCAGTCAGTGCATTAATTCCTACAGCCACCCTAGCGGAGACTCGATAACGTGCCTGCCGTGAGTGGCCCACTTCAAAGGAGTTTCCTTCCCGGGAGATACAGCGCATCTCGACACGTGTGTTCATCGTACATATCCTATTTGCAATCAATTTCATAATAATAACGATAAAATCATTTCAATCATTGTAACGACACAAACATTATATAGTCCTATATTAAATTTGTTTCGTATATGTGTTAGACTTTCCAATCGCCAGTCGACCGACAAACCAGTACTCTAGCAGTATAGGCCGATAGCCGGCCCGGTTTAAAATAACATATCCAGTATGAACGAAGCCACTGTTATATCATATTATAAAGTAATTTCATAGACTCATTTGCGTCAAAATTGATCATTCAATATTTATTTTATTCAATTGTTATGATATTTTGCTGTAATCGTGAGCTCTCTTACGGTTGAAGTACTGTATACCTATCTTAAAAACAAAGGCTGCCGGGGGATATACAGGCCTATAATATAAATTTCTTCTAAGTTATTACCTTCTCCGGTATGAAAATATTATGACAGCCGTAGCTAACGGTTACACTTGTTCTCAAACATGTTCTTTGTTTTTATTTTCCTGAAAAAGCTTACGTTATTCGTTGTACGTATATTTGTGTTTACTAATGCTAGGCTACATCGCCATATAGTATTACTGGTATAGCCTAGGCCTTAGCGGTCATAATGATTACAAGTCGATGCTATATAAACGAGACGAATTTAAACTACCCTACATCAGTACATATGTAACGGTCTCAAATCAAGAAAAGTATAAATTGATTCATTAATTTGATGACCTTGACATGAGCTGTATTTTGTTCGGCTAGGTAGCCCAGACGTTGTCTAACTTGAAAATATTAAAGGAAGTTTACTGGCGGATGACCGGATGTCTATGTTTGAAAACAGCGTTTAAAAAGTCATGTTCTTTCGTGCGTTAAAACAAGCTCCATTGTAGATCTTAATGTCTCGTTTATCATCTAACTGTTTCATGTAATTTCTACTCAGCTGATGTTTTCCATATACTTTTTTAATTCTTCTGTAACTTCATTAAAAACAACGGTAGTAAAACAGGGACATTTCAAACAGACGATGTTATGAAAGGAAGTTATAGAGCTACCTTCAAATTCTTTTAACGACCAATGTTACAAAAAGAAGACAATATATATCAAACAAGTCTAGCCTATACTTAACTTTAAATAGGCCTAGGCCTACAATTAACATACCGTAAGTTAATATCATAACAACAGCTAACCGCACACGGTGTTATTCCCTTAGCAGTCACCCAGTGAACTGTTAACGTGTAAGTAGGCAACGAACTGAATCTCCACACGGGGTATACGTACGTCTACGTCTACGTAAGTAGATGATCAGCGCTCATTGTGCGGTTTTGTTTGAATTGAGAACAGGTGTATTCCTGAATGTACTGCTTGTACGGTGAAAAGAAGCTTACACATGTTTTAAATTGTTTGGGCTTTTGTTATTCTTCCTCAACATTCCTTCCACTGTACCATATCACGTGAAACTTCTGTAAAACTTGTCTCGTATATTAAAGTCAGCCAAGATAAATTGAAGGAATAAAAGTATTTCCCTTTTCAATCCAAAACAGAACACGGAAAATGGCACTTTCGTAGATATTGAGATTCAAACACTGGCCTATATCGACGGTTGCATGAAATCGGCGGCGCACTTCCTAAACTCACATCACGGAGAGGGGGACGAAGATGTTTAGACAAGAGTAGATATGTAGGAAGGGGGGTGCTCGCTAGATCGAAGGCCCGCTAGACCGAAGGTCCGCTAGATCGAATAAATAAGGTCCGCTAGACCGAAGGTCCGCTAGATCGAAGGTCCGCTAGATCGAACATATAGGGTCCGCTAGACCGAAGATCCGCTAGATCGAAGGTCCGCTAG
>KN883870.1:140310-156194 GCA_000934455.1 Apostichopus parvimensis
CGTTGAGCTCAGTCGCCATTTTCCAGAGGAAACATCTAACTGAAAGACATATTCCAAAAGTTGCCAGAATACTGGAAAGAAAACGTTATGAATCATTTTAGTTTGAAAACGTTTAAAACGTTATTTTTTAGTACTTTTGAAGCCGTCGTCATCTATGTATTACTTAACATTCTTCTTTCGAATTGAATCGTTAATTGATATGAATCGATTCTTACATACATGAAATGTAGTTAAAATATATCATACATTTTATTAAAATATGTTTACGATATTGTGGAATATTCTTACCGATAATACTTCTTGAATTAATGTTCGATTTCAATGTCTCTACGGTTAGGGACAGAGGTAATACAAATTTACCATGGAATCTGTGATTAAATGAAAACAAAATCTACATCTTTTATATATAGTAATAGCATTGTACATCTTTTATATATCTACATCTTTTATAAATAGAAATAGTATTCTTCTACATTTGTTATATATAGTAATAGCATTAAGAAGAATACTTGGAGTTTACATCCGTGATGAGGAAGAGAACATTCACATATTCAAAACATAAAACTTTAAAACAACACTCAGATTGAAAACATAAATAAAGTATTTCAAAGAAGGTAAATGTGAACCCTGAAATTACAGGATTTGAACTATAGCTTCTAAGATAATGCACTACCTTTATTCAAAGAAGTTATTCACATTTAATATTTTGAATAATCCATATAAAAGCGTTTAAATATGACCCATTATCATTCTTATGAACTGTTAACTCACGCTAAGGTTTTCAGCTGAAGACATCGTTGTCCATATTTGACCACTCCTAACATGTTTTCCTGGGAAATTTCGTGTTCTGCTTGTGTTGTGAATACCAGTTTCTCTATTGATAATATAACGGGAACACTCAGTCCGGATTCCAGGGTTATCTCATTCTGTTGTGCTACCTTGAAACTGTGGTCTAATTGGAGGCAGGGTACTTTGATCTAAAGATAATTACGGTGAAATGTTGGCTTACAAATAATCACATTTTCCTTATCATATATGTAACTCAAGATTGTTCTTCACGTCAAATCTGGATACAGACTCGTTGGTTAATTGATGTTGTAGTCTTTAATCAACATCCCTATCTTGAACAAGAGAACTTGACGGTGATCTTACCAAATTGTAATTTGGAATGCATCACCTGCTTGAACAGACAGTTGTATTGACCAGTTAAATACACAGCTAAGCACAAAATATGTGTTTTTTAATACTTTTGTTTTTCGTTCATGACGGCTTCTCTAGCTTAATGAACTGTCGAATGGTTTTAAGATGTGTACTACTAATTTAATGCCGATAAAACTTAATGTAAATATGATGACTTACACTGCTTATATTCTTCGTGAAACGTTTTGTTTGACATAAACACTTCTACTATTTCACACCGTAGTTCAGACTGTCTATTATTGGTATTTAACAAAAAGAAACAACCAAAAGCAACTTACTGTCCTGCGTTTGCTTCCCAAAGCTAATTTGTATTTCAAGACATACTTATTTTAAATACATTTATAGACTGAAAATATTTTGAAACAATCAATTGAGTAAAAATAATTTCTCTTCAAGATCTTACTGTTGTTGATAAGCTGAGTTTCTTAATCCTAATTAAAAGTAACTCCATACACATACCACAAATTATCTATATATAACACCATACCCAATGTACTCTACCTGATGCGGTTAGCGTGTGTAACACATTAGCTTAGACCAATACATTAATAAATGTGTTGATTCTATTTGTTCGAAATCATTTCTAAACATCTGAGAAGTCTCGTTGCATATCACGGTGAGCCACACTCTACCGACAATTTGGCACTTAAATGTAATATAGGCATATATTTCACCAACATCACACAATGGTGGAATCGAAAAATACAGAATACGCCATTGCTTGCATGTTGTCCAATATGGCACTAAACGTAAACAGTGCAACATATGGTTATAACCTGTGGGTACCTTTTTCCTCGATGCAATTTCAAGAAGCTGTATATTTGATCTTTGTAAGAGTCTGCTGTCAGAAGATCGTATTATCATGCCATCAGAACACAATCCTTTCACAGTTTCAACGACCTCCTCTGGGTTATCTGGCTGTTCAAAAAGACATAGAGATGCAAAGGACGCTCCTCCTTCCACACTTTTCAAATATTTGATTATTCTGCTCGATGCTTTCTTGTTCAGTCCACAAGCAAAACGAAACACAAATTGAAGATCGACAGGATTAATTTTGTTTAGGTTATATTTAAGCCAGAAAGGCCAAAAGCTCCCGGCGTACGACGACAAATACCTAGCGGCATACCATTCAGCAAATAGTTTGTGATAGAAACGGACGAGTTCACTTTGTTTAATGTGATGAATATCATATTCTTCTGGTTCGTTGATTATTTCATTACTTTTATCTACAATAAGAATGCCGATGTATGAAAGTTCTTCATAGCAATCCTTTCCAACTGTGTCGATGAAGGTATGTTTGGGCCAAGCAATCATTTGTGTTTTTCCAGTGAGACCATCAAACGCAAGTCTGTTCAGTTTAGAGTATTCACGTATTGACTGATGAATTGGTTCCTTACGATCTTTCTTCCACATGTGACTGTAGAAACAGTCTATCACGTACTTAAAGAAACTCGTCACTGAACTAAACTCTATTACACCTTTTTGATCATTGGCAACATGGGCAAATAGGACGCAGAACATTGGGACCTGGCAAATATCATTTAGAATTGGACTACTGTTCAAAGCATTTGTTATCCGTCTACTTGATTCCTGGTCACCACCAGTAACTGTTCGTTGAATGTACTCATCCCTGGACTTTTCATCAAATCCAGTCAATATAATAGTAACAGTAGTTCGATGTAAATATGTTGGTAATGAAGATGATCTAGTGGATACCACAACCTTGACATTAGGGAACATCTTTCCAGCGATCATCTTCATAATGTCAGTTTCTATCACACTATTCTTATCAGGATACTCATCATATCCATCCAACACGATAACCACAGATAAACTGTGTCTCAGTATTTCCAGGATGTCATCATCCGTCAGAGGTGATTCCGGTGGCATTAAGACAACACGAATAGCTTCAAATATTGAAGAAATATTTCCCAGAAGCCTAAGTGGCAGCAGAATGAAAACAGCGAAATTTTTGAGTGGTAATGCTACATTTCCCAAACACCAGTCATATGCAGCTTGAAGAGTAAGGGTTGATTTCCCGTAACCAGGGTCTCCTTCTAATAAGATTCGATCAGATGGAATTATATCACTGTCAAAAATGTCTCGGAATGATTTCAGACTCAATAAACCTGATTCTTCATATGATTGCGAGTCATGTTTGAACGAAGGGGGTTGGTGGACAAGTTCTAAACCAGACTCAACATATATATCATCAACGCAACATATCTTCTCTCGTATGTATGGAATTGGCTGAATTCTATTGTACCACAGGGCGTATGTGTGTTTTAAATAGTTCGTGAAGATTTTTAGTTTACCTGTAATAGGAAACAAATAGCTTATTACAAGTTAGCAGATCTTCACACAAGCTAAGATAACAATTTACTACAATACATTGAGCCGTGCGGGAGAGTTATCTACATCCCGCCGCACACTGTACGACTATTTCAACTCTACGCAACTGTCAATACTTAAAAAATCATGGATAGTCGGGCACTGTGCGTGGACTTAAGATTGGTACTGGTCATGACTTTACCAGTTGTAAGTCGGCTCCAGTCAGGATCCTAAACAGAATAATCAGCACCAGTTTTAATATTTGTGGTATCAGTTGTCAAATATCATTGTCATGTAATATTTTTTTAAAATTAAATTACTACAGTTATACCCAGATGAAGAAAACAAATTTAAGGCGCAACGAACGAAAAAAAAAAACAACCTGATAACAGTATCGTCCTCACCAACTTTAAAACACCCCCTCGTTCAAAGAAGTTAACATATACTTATGAATTATAAAGCCATTTGTAATTGGGATAAGTTCGAAGTATGGATTTAACTGCAATATGTTGTTTAACTCTTCTCTGCGATTAATGATTCAAAAAGAACACATTCATTCATACATAAAGTCACACAAAGTCACTGTGCAATTTTTTGTAAGAATAAAATAATGCAATGGAACATTGAAGTGTGTATGTGTAGCAATACATAAGAAGTTTAGTAACATATCGGCTTTTACCTAATCATCGAGAATATCAAATTTATATTACTAAGATATTATGCACTCAATAACCTTGTTTTATTATTACACGCAAACTTTTTCATCTTCAATTGTTAAAAGAACAATACACCTCGAGCAATATTTTTTTCAAACTTCACTTTCTGTTGAAAGTTGAGTGTTATACGTTACAGGTTAAAATATCCCAATTACCTCAAAAACTTCTGAATAGCCTCCCGTGCATGGTGATTTGTAAATGAAATCACAAATTCTTAGTAAATAACCGATTCACCAATAAGCTTATATCAATTCCTTAGTAAATGGCAGTAAATCGATAGAAGACATGCGCATTATATTCTGCCAGTGCTACGTAAACATGCACATATAATGATATGCTTTAGGTTACAGTACCTTCTTCCTGAGCCTTAGACTGACCATCACTGGGACATAGTCTCCCTGTATGTTCCTCGTACAGCTTTTTTACACGTTCCACGGTCCCAGAATAACAAATTTTCTTCAGCGCACTCAGAAGTTCCAGGATACTTGTTGGCTTTATTTGTCCTCTCTCTTCCATATAACGAATCACGAGAAGGCCCGCACTGTCTGTACTGTCCAGTTCCTCTATGATACCAGGCGGATAATCAAATATTGTAGCAAGTTGAAGAACAGTTGCAACAGTCAGAACGTCAGCAAGTGCAACTTTAAAACTACCAAAACCTGTCGAAAATTAAGAAAGAAGATAAAAGACACATAATTAGCACATGGAGCACTCGTTCAGATGTGAAGGAATGTTTTAGCAGCGGATGCGTTAATGATATTAACATGAATACTTTAAACGTATCGATCAAAATTCCCTGCCAAGAGCACTAATTTGCGAGTAATAAAGGACTTTCTCAGATAATGAGTAGTGTCTTCCGACAAATTCCTCATTTAAAATTATTCGCATGCAGTTACCCAAATCCACTAGTTTAAATTCAACAAATCAGTGCACCTAGTTGGGACAATTTTTTCTATACTGTAGTGTTTCGTTCCGCTTCAGAGCACTCATACTGTCAGTACGAGCAGTATGAATATCTTGTTTCTATCAGACCAAGGTTAGGAACTGTTTGTACTGACAATACCAGTGCTTTGAGAGCATGATATTGGAGTACAGCTTAGAGAGATATTAGCATTAGGAAATTGTCCCAACTGGCTGAGTAGCTGAATAGCTAACATGTTTATGTATGAGCTGTTGCTTAAAATAGATTCATTCACAGCAATCCGAAAACGTTGCGTCGGTATCACTGCCAAACACAATGTACACAATGAAAGTATAGTGTTGTAGTACATATTGCTGTACTGGTTTGCTAACGACGCCGGCAAAGTGATAGGCTAGTTATGTATGTCGTTATGGCATCGTGAAAATCATAGAAAAGGACGCAAAGAGCTGCTTTAGGCTAAATATCAAACCAAGAGGTACTAGTCTCTACCAATAGCATTTGGCATTTAACATAATTCCGTCATCTCACTCTATAGAGTGTGGAACTGTCAATGTAACTCTATAGTTCATTTTTTAGTAAAAGAACGTCATCATCACCCTGTGGCAATACTTCCATGTCTTGCATGCTCTCATATGATGGTGAACCTGTCATTTCACTGTCATTACATGAAGACGTTATACGTCACTTAGCCTACCCACTCGATAGAATATTATAATGTGGAATTCTACGGACAGTCATTGTCATTTACTCTTTTAACTTTATAATTACATTCCCCGTTACAATTCATTAGGATCGTCTCCATAACGCATTCACATTAAAAATTAAACCTGAATGACAAAAATGCATTGTGGTTTCGATGATGTAACGTGAGGCATGTAACTTGAATCCCATGAGTCATGTAACATGACATATTGTATAGTGAGGGTGTACAGCATACTTGATCATATTAATACTGTGGAAACAGTGTGATGTATATAAATTCACAATGACACTGGCTGTCCTTTAAATGACTTTTAACCTCAACAAAAGGTATCTTGCACTATCTATACATCGACATACTAAATATGACAGCTGTCTTTATTGAAACTGGTGAACTCACGACCATTGACCTCCGCCAACAACTTCAGGCTTCATGTACTCAATATGGTAAAATTACATACCAAATATGTGATCTGTTCATGCTTATCTTGTAATATTAGGTTTAGGAAGGTGTGTTAGTGTAGAGAGACAGTTAAGAAGGGAGTGAAGGAAATGCGTTTCATTTGTTGACCCCAAATGACCTTTGAACTCCACAAAAATTAAAAACCAATAGGCTTCTTTTACTCAATGTAGTACTTCTACACCCTAAATGTGAGGTCTGCCCAAGACTCCAATATTGAGATATCGTTTCAAGGGTTTCACAATTTGACATCTGAAGACCCCAGATGGCATTTGAACTCTACCCAAAAATTAAGCTAAGTGAACTTAATGTGGTACTTTTACACATCAAATGTAAGATCTGCCGAAACTTCCCTACGTGAGATATCATGTTTAAAAGGTTAATACAAGTTGACTTCTGGTGACCCTAAATGACTTTTGATCTCCACCAAAACAATTGGCTTCTTGTATTCAATATGTCTTTTTATATACATTTAAAAATATGAGATCTACCTAAGCTTACCTTGACATATTGTTTACAAGGTTTTTACAATTTGACCCCTGGTAACCCTTATAAGCTTTTTGTACGTAATGTGGTACTGCAATAAACCAACTATATAGTTGGTAGAACCTCCTCTTCTTCAGATATCGTGCACACCCACACACGCGCGCCCACCAACCCTATCATGAATGCAACGGTTACGATTATCATCGAAACCCCCAAAATAGCTTAACATGTATGAATACAGAAAACACTGTTCTCTATTAATAGACACATGGTATTGATTTGAATTAAATCTGTATAGAAAAGCATAGTTTGTCACTAAATTCGTATCAATTCTCTGCTTTCTTAAAATGGTGTAGGTCTATGTTCCTAGAGCACACATGGTTGATTTTAGCTAGCAAATGTATCCCATAAGCAGATATTAAATTCAAACAACACGAATTGATACTTTGATTGGAACAGATGATTAGGCTCATATTACCTTTCGATACGAATTAGTAGAGGGATAAACAAAAAATGATATGCATGTTTCTGATAAAGACAAACTAGTAGGAGGAATACCATTAAACTTTATAAAAAAATGTTAAATTTTCCTACTTTCCTTAGTTGACACAGGAGGACATTGGCTGCTATCAGAAAATGCAGTTTTGAAAAGTTTCATTCTGACTCGTACACTCCTACTATAATATATAAACAAGTGCAGTCCAGAGTAGTTTGAAATGTGCTGGCTTTCAATGAAAACGCGCAACACAATGAATAAACAAGATCACTATCAACGGTTAACCTCTAACAATTATTACGGAGAGCATACACGTAACGTTATTTTATTCCTTCACTTTGAATATCGCTGCAGTCAAAGTGTTTACCCTTTATTTATTTCATGTCCCTCGGTTGAAGTTCATTTGATGTATTTACAAAAGCCGCATTTCTCTTCAAATCCCAGTCAACGATCTTTTTTTCAGAGCATAGAGTAACTACATATATATAGGGACTTATTTATAGAGATTATTTTCTAGTTAGCTTCCTGTTACATACAAGATCAGTTCTTACATTATCTTTATTATGATACTCCGAGACATCACACATTTTCTCCTTTATCTGGCTGTTCTTGTTTTCAACCTCAAACCCTTCATTTTAGATAGTCAAGTTAGTCAAAGCTTTTCGGTATCTATGAAAATGAGAATTATCTGTATCAAAGTTACGAGTTATAGCAACACTTGTTCACGATATAGCCCGATCTTCAGTACTTTGGTGATTGTTTTCTCTTGTGTTAGTTACTTTAAGCATGACATTAATATTTTGAACAGATGATTACCTTCGAGAGGAAGACTCTGGCCTTTCGTTGCTTGGAAAGACTTTTGTATTCTCTCAGCGAGACCAGGCAGATTCAATTCGTGTACCATGTCCACAAGATCTGAAATACCAGTAGGTGCTATAACTTCTCGATTCTCCAAAAGATCCACCATGTCATGGCCAGGTGTCACGGATCTCGTGATGCGTTCAATCTTTCCAGGTTTTAATTCAAGCAAATTTGATATTTTCTTAATCACGCGAAGATCCAGATGATCAGCTAGATCGTTTTTGAAACGACCAAAACCTGCGACACAGAAACAAATGAAGGCGATGCAAAGAGATTCTTAATACATATGTTTGCTGTTTGAATTTTAGCTTGCATGATAAACAAGACATACAGTCATAGTTACGTGGTGGAAACGATATGTACAATAATTAAAAACGCCCACACCTTCCTCCTGACATAAGATTTAACACGAAAGAAAATAAAACATCAAGCTAAAGCGAACACAAGTATGAGAAGATATTTTCACGTAATTGCAAGTTAACGAAACAAAGATTGTTTGCACGTCAGAAGGATACTAAGCGTAACTTTTCCACAGGTGATCGATAGGTGAACGTTATTGTTTGCTTTTCACTATTTTTCCACATGTGCTGAACTATCATGCTGTCATTTAAAAATGGTAATTGGGTTTGTGAACTGTCTTAATGTATACATATTACTACCACGACATAACTCAAACACGACATTTGCATTCATGCGTCACTTAACCCATGTAGTTAGTTACCTATATTTTTAGCAGAAATATTACCAGTCTGTGATAATAGGCTGGTTTATGTATCTGTAAAATCGTTAGGTTTTCATCAGGGGCAAGGCGAAAATTATTCATTAATGCTCAAAGGCATTTTGACTCAAATTGACGTACATACAGGTATCTCAAATCAGTCGTTTTTATCAATCTCTCCAGATTTGAATGCAAGCAGATTTCATAATTGTTGATTAACAAGAAGAGGCCAATGGCCAGGTAGGTCGACTTTGAAACGACCAAAACCTGCGACTTAGAAACAAGTCAGTGTTTAATTCTAGAATTTCCTAATCCTAATTGTTCCATCTGCACTATGCAGCTAAGTGTGTTTTGCATAAGATATGGTTAGCACACACAGTGAACATCTTCTACCCTAGTCTAATATTTACTTATCTGCCTCTACTCACTAAACACACTCATGCAAGTTGAATGTCGAGTAGGGCCCCTTAAAGTTTTTTTACTCGGAGTATCATTTTATTTTCAAATATATGACGTATAATGTAACCAGTTGTGGGCAAATTACTTTAAAAATGCACGGCCTATGATGCTCTCTCTCGTGCAGCAAAAGACTAGAATTTTTGAAAAAGTTTGTAGGTGCTTTTGACGGCTATGGTTTAAACTTGAAGGTCGAATCGGTCGTAAAAAGGTTGTGTCCACTAAATTCTTCAAGTAAAGTTTAAACAAATACTCCAGTACACAGGTACAGATTGTACTCGAGATTGAGGACAAGTAATGAATGACATACTACAATTGTGTTATGGCTACTGCATTGTAAATTACTACATTTACTGTACGTTCCGAGAGAAATCTTTACAATGCAGTCCACTGAGTATACACGCTTATTAATTGCGTACCTGAACATATGAATGTACACACAAACCCTGCCCGTCTTGCTGCATGCTCAGTTATGTCTTAAAATGTATATCTGCTCAAGCCCCCTACACCCCCCCCCCAAAAAAATGTAACTATTGTCTTGAAGTACTGAGTCTTTTTGATGCAAGGACAGAGAAAACAATAAATATGTAGGCCAATTTGTTTTGAGTTTTGACTGATAGTCTTTTACCTGCTGCAGGGTTTGTCCCTGTGTCTCTCCCGGTGCTTTGAGAAGGTTCCGCCTCTGCCATTATTGACCTGTAGAACAAAATGAAACAAAATGAAAATGTAAGTTTCTGACTTCACGGTACCATTAACAATGAATATGTTCGAAACGTCAAGTTAACATATTCACTTTATCAAAGACACCAGATTAATAAAACCACACTCGATTTACCAATTCAACGTCAGAATTATAATCAACTTCAACTTCAACTTGCAGTGTTGGAAAACCTTGTTTAATTTCCTGCGGACACACTTCAAACAACTGCCGATTTCTTGTCAATGTTCGCGCAGCGAACTTACAGAGCACACATAGGCCTAGAGTGCAAGCATAATGGTTTGGGGTCCAGGGGCCCGCCTTAGGCCCCGGTGGGGTCAAGAGGAGGAACCCCTTGTGGGGGTTCAGGTGCGAAGGCTCCCGAAAAATGGTAGTACAGTATATTTGCGTGATTGGTGATACAAAAAATATGCAGTTGCAGGTGCGAAATACTGACAACTGTTTGAATCTTCATTGACACGAAACTGATGAACATTTTTAAATGATAAGTAAGAGTAGCTAGAGTAGTAGTAGTTAGTGTTATGATGTGTAAAATGAAAGAGATTTAATCGGTCTTACAATCCTTAAAAAGTTTAACTCATCACAAATTGCTTACTGAATATTCAGAGATATTTAGAACGAGTCATTCATCCAAAACCTAGCCCTAAGGTACCGTAGTGTAAATGATATGGTTAAGACCACAATGTTTATAATATACTGTCAGTATCTTGGACGAGTGCAATTTGTGGCGGGGTGCATGTCATTATGTTTGTACTGTATTAAATTCCGAGATCAAAGCATGCACGTTCCATTGAATCTGTTTGAAATCATCATCTAGTAGACATACTATATGATTGCAGATTCCTACATGTATTGTTCATGCTATGATATTGTTTGTGGTTCAAAATGTCTAGATCCATTTTGTTTGTAATTGGCAAAACAGTTCTAGTTGTTATATCATTATTGACCAATAAAAAAAATTCAAATAAAGTTTGAAATGAAAGTTTCACAAATTATTTAAATTTTGTACGGTATTGTAATCTGTATTATTATATTCCTCATTTTGATTTTGAAGTATGTCCATATGAAACATAAAGTACTGAGACTAAAGTACTGTAAACCAATTCCACATCATCTGAGACCAGGATGAGCTCAAACAATACAAGCCTGGGATGGTGGGGCGTGACTGGTCTCAATACAGACAATGACTACAGCACTTACCTAAGACAAACACATATACCAGGAGAGCTGTCTAGATACTATTTCAGGGTAACAATTGTCAGTTTTCATCTGATACCCAGCCCTGACGATAGACCGAAGTCGTGTCTGAGTTATCATTTCTTTCAATTTGAGTTGGTTGGGACGTTTCCTATCCAAGGGCCGAATCATAGCCCAAAAGCCCCACCCCCCCACCTTCTACAATCAACTGTGTAAAGGAATAGGGTAGTTTTTAAAATGTCCATCGTGGCACTCAGAGTCGGTCATACGATGAGAGCAGTTTTAATGAACTACAGCCAACTCTCCCAGGCTATGCTCCGTTATTATTATGTTAATATATGATGAGAGGAAGACCATGTTATAACATTTACACATTTGCATTACTTATAAATAGTCGATTCCAATTCCTAACACTGTAAGGTTGTAACGTTAGGCCTAGGTTTTTTTTTCTATACGCTAAACCACCTCTACTAATGGTTCGTGTTGTGAAAGACTTTTGCACAAATCTATTTCCCAAGTTATGATTTCTACGTGTTATTAGCTTCTACTGTTCGATATACTTTATCAACGTTTATTGAAAATCCTAGCTATTCTATGATAACCTCTGCAACAAACATGTATATAAGTTAACGGTTAATAAATATATTTATTACTTTTGAGAAAATAGCTAATGTAAAGATAACATTTGGATCGAACGGTTGAAAATAAACGGTCGTCAAAACATACATATTCTTAAACTTAGGAGTAGAATCCAATTGTGTGTGTGTTTTATTTATTTTTCTGTAATGTTAACGTAAGTAGTGAGCAAGCACAACATAAAGACAAGATTTATATAATTTTGGGATCCGTAACAATCACTTTCCTTTGAACAAGTTAGATAAAAGAAAACTATTCGATGTTGGTGTTTGGGGAATATTATTTATTGGCAAACGACATTTGATTTTCTCCTAACGGCCAACGGATTTGGCGTTGCCGGATAGATAACTGAATAAATTCAAAGTAATGTAGGCTGCTAAATGAAAGTATTAAATAGCAGGATCCAGTGGATGTAGGCAAAATCCACACCGTGAGACCTAACAAAGCAGTACGACATAGCAGAACAGATTACGTTTCAATATGTATTTTTCGCTTACTTATTACAATTTCTACTATAGCATTAACTGCTCCACTTACCAGTTAGATATTTTTGCTGCCGGATACTTTCCATAAGACAGATTTGGGTGTTAAACACTTTTCGCATACCGATGGAATATGTAAACCGATAGAAAAACAGAAACTCTATGACGTCACCTTTCATTGCTGTACAACCAAGCGTATGGTATTCAACAATATTGACCTAGTAAGTGGTGTAAAGAGTTACTTTTTGTTATTGAGATCGTGTTCGTGATAGTGTTTTTTTGTTGGTTTAACCTTTGGAAGTTTGTCACCTTGGCTTTTGTATGTAATCAACCAACATAAAAGATATTCAACTAGTTTCTAGTAAGTAAGCATTCGATACCGTATATTGCAGTATAGTAGTTGTGACCTGTCTATCAAACACTCTTAATTACACGTAAAGCACTATATGTTAGAAAGTTATACAATTGAATGTGATAAAACGGTTTATGTCTTGCTTCACCATTACTAATAACGATCAAAGTTAGTAACCTAATTGTATTTATGAAAAATGTATTTTGGTGTGAAAATGTAATAAGGGTGACTAGGGGACTGGGTGGGGGAGGGTGGTACTATATGGGACTGGGCTGGGGAGGGGGTGGGGTGGGCTGGTGGGGGGGGGGGTTAGACCGGGCTAAAAAACAGAGGAGACTCATATAAAAGGCGAGAGTTAGTCCAAAGTTGGAATGTGAAATGGGTGGCGGAACTTGGTTGATGTTCAATGAAAATTTGGCACATTTGGTGTTGTAGCATCTGCTTTATTTAATTTTTCGTTTTCAAAATGACATTTACTATGGATATTGTGTCAGCAATGTCGTGTATTGGAAACATCAGAGATATGTAAAGGAAAACAAGGAACAGGATACTTTAAAAAGAGGGTAAATAAACGGGTGTAAGTCTTATTCGGTATTTCGGTATTTCGGTATTTCGGTTTCGGTTTCGGTATTTCCTTTCCCTAGGAAGAGAATGCTGTTATTGCTGAGAATTACACACCACTGTAACGATTGATAAGCCAAAGGTTTTAATGTATGACTAAACACAGATGTTCTAAGGATTGTATACGGAATATTTTATTTGATTTCAATTGTCCATAAGACATACGCGGGAAAACGGTGTCATTTGCATCCCCCCCCCCCCCATCACCTTTTCCCCTTACATTAGCTTCTTAGCAGACATAATTTGTGACAACGATAGAAAGTTGTGATCATTGCTTTGAAACAAAAACACATCAACCTAATGATCAATGTATTGTTTTCATTCTCTCAATAAGTACCTAACATAGTATTTATTTTAAGAGAAAATGAAGGTTTTTGATTTGAATGTGTCTAGCGTAAAACTTCTTATGTAGAGTAGTTGAATTAGACAATTTAAACACCACTGCAAAGATTAATGAACCAGACATTGGTGGTATGTGTGTATGGCTACACACATATGTTCGCATGATTGTGTACGGCTTGTGGTAGTGTTTAAAACAAGAGCAGCGATGCTGCAGAAGCTCATGTAACCTTCTATTTGAGAAATATTCTTGTGCATTAGACATACGCGGTGTAACGATGTTATATTCTTTCCTTCCATCTTCTTTCCCCCTTGCACTGTGATCCTTCTTAGCAGCTATCAATTGTTACAAAGATATAAAGTTGTAAACATTTTTTTTGAAAAAGAACATTATGTTAAATGTTTTTTTTTCTTCTCTCAATTAGTACTGAACTAAAGTATGTAAGTTATCACTCTAACATACCGTTGGAATCTAACGTTAAACTACTATTGACTCTTGAATACAATATATTCGTCGCCTGAACCGCGCTTTAATGTTCCCCGCTATACCAATACAGGGAACGGCCTATATTGCTTTATCGTCACCAGCATCCCCTATGGTCGCATCACAGTATTTACAGTTTGTACACATGGTCACTGCATGACATATATTTGTTACCTTCTTAGAAAGTAAAACTATATTTTACATGCGGATCGTAGCAATGAGCCAGTAACCTTTTTTTATCGCATGAACTTAGGTATTACATACATAATGAGTAAGTTAATGAGTTTATACTTAATGCAAATCAAACTCGACTCTGATCATTAATTTAAAATGCAGTCTTTGAGAGGTCGGCTACATCGAAATAAACTTTAGTATACATACCGTACACTCGCAGTAAACGCCATTGAAACATTCACTTATATGCCAAGTCAACGCACGCACACACACATACATGCTTTTACTCGTACTGGTACGCATACCGATGGGCATTACACAAGTATTTGTAATTGTGATGTTGGAATCGCACTACAAGCCTGGTCTAGAAATAGCAGGCGCATAGCAAACGCCCTTTGCGTGAGGGGCAAGTCAAGTTTTCGTCCCCATGTTATGGGTAAGAAAGTTTAGTTTTCGCTAAAATTGACATGAATGTAAATAACACCATATAGGCACTACCATACCCATAATAAAAAAAACATATACATTGTAGAACATAAACGGACACTTATTTAGCAACAAGTATACAATGAAGTGCTTACTTATTGTATGGAATTCAGTCGAATAAATGCCGCATATTATCTGTTTCGTGTTACCAGCAAATGTACAGTGCTTCCATAAAACCCACAGTATGTCATAATGAAGCGCTTACCAAAGCGTCAATAGTTTCTTATTCAAACATTATTGTTATCACAACGATCAATTTCAAAATTATTGAGCAACATGTAACGAGTTTGTTTAACTAAAATGCATTTAATTTATTGTAAGAGATGTCACTAAAATATTGACTTCTTTCACAATGAAATCAATATGAAATTGTCTTTCCTGTCACAGGAAATCAAATTTCAGCAGTCATAATATTTAAAGCAATCTGGTAGGAAATATCAGTATCCCCAGATGATATGTTGCAGTTCATATTACATATAGTTTTTAGAAGCCACCCACACATATTTGTACTAGTCACCAAACAATAATGCACAACGTTTGTAAGAATTAACTGCGACCTTAGACTATAGTAATACGTTATTACCCACATACATCAAACTGAAACTTGAAAGGCAACAACAAAGGACAAGGAAACGACACACATTACTAGTTAACAATTACTAGTAAAGCGTGGCCTCAGAAGAGAACAATTCACCGACACACACCATCAGTTAACAATAATGCACGACTGTTTGTAAGAATCAATTGCGGCCTTAGACTATAGTAACACGCTATTCCCAGCCGATCTAAACTGAAACTACTTTGGTAGGAATCAAAGGAGGAAGTTAAACAATCCAACGAAAGGTATATCGAATTTAGTTTTGTATTGAATAACTAAAGATATATTCTGTTTCCCAACAATATTAACAGAAAATATTATACAGGATAATAGATATTCCACACTGTTAGTTGAAAACACCATCTTGTTCCCAACTCGAATATGGTTATTGAAAGCAACCTACTTGGAGTGGTTTTATACCATGTCGATCTTAGATCGAGCCTATCTTAAAC
>KN883871.1:23953-54501 GCA_000934455.1 Apostichopus parvimensis
TGCAGGGATCAGTAATAGTACTAGTAGTATTCTAGCACAGGGATTAGTAATTAGTAGTAGTAGTAGTATTCTATTACAGGGATCAGTTATAGTACTATTGGTACTGTAGCACAGGGATCAGTTATAGTAATAGTACTATTCTAGCACTGGGATCAGTAATATTACTAGTAGTGTTCTAGCACAGGGATCAGTTATAGTAATACTACTATTCTAGCACAGGGATCAGTAATAGTACTATTCTAGCACAGGGATCAGTAATAGTACTATTCTAGCACAGGGATCAGTAATAGTCCTACTAGTAGTCTAGCACAGGGATCAGTATTAGTACTTATAGTATTCTAGGCATTTTTGGAACTCTACTACACGTACCAGTTCAAGAATAATGTACTCATATTCAAGCTTATAACCTTGTACTCATGCTTGTACTCCTACCATTAGGGGAATTGTACATGTAACTTGCTGTTGTAAAGTCTCCTACTACAGTTCTTCTTAACCATGGTTGTGAGAGAACATACATTGAAATGGTTGCTTTGGATATATAGTACAATGCTTGTTCAAGTTTGAACAAATGTGACTGATTATGACATTTCTAGCACAGTTTGGGAGTATGACTCGTGACTATTCCAAATCAATGACCACTGACCAGAGGCCACAGGATACTTAATATTCATGCAATAACCATAATGACCATATACTGTAGCGCAGTGTGTACAGAGGAGTACACTGTTACCAGTGTGCATGGCGAGAGAGGTAAACAATGCATGCTCCCCATACAATCAGAATGTACACTGAAGTTGGTTGAATTTGCAATCTCATTTAAAAACTGATGTGAAGTTGTGGAGTGTAGATAATATGACATATCCTGGTATGGATATTCAAATGTCATGACTTTTTTGAAGATTTCCGAATAACGTTATTGTTTCATTTGTCTTTTTACACTTACACTCCAGCGGTCTGCAGCGGCGTCAGATAATTTTGTATTAGTCTCTTCATTTCTACACAATACTCCTTATCCGTTTCCAGAATGTTCTTTAAAACCTGTTGGGAGATCAAAATAAAACTCTCAGATTAAATACACAAGTGAAATTATGGGGTTTGGGTATGTTTACAAGGGACAACTTCACCAGTCTCCTCAGAACATTAGCATTTCCTCTTTGCTATGTCTGTAGGTCCCTATCTACTAGAGGGAGAGTGCTATCAATGTTCCGAGGAGACATGTGAGCCAGGAAGCAGAGTAAATTCAATCAAATACCACAAAACTCGCTGGTTTGGATATTTACAAGTGACAATAACTACCTCTCCCCGAATCTACTATTGCACCTACTTATGACAGAAAGTCCAAAAATTACTTGCTTTGGGTATATTTATAAGCGATCTGTCTCCTTGGAACAATAGCATTGCATTTCTCCAATACCATGTCAAGAATGAACTGGTAACAATGTGGGTACCTAGCTATAGCATGGAGAATGCTGATAACATTGGTAGGAGACAGGACACTGCCCATCACCTCCTACTTCTGAGTCAATTTGACCTATCTTGATCCGTACCACTTGAACAATCACACTCTACCATGTCACGAGTGGTCTGTTAATCCCTGTACCACTGTCTTTAGTGTCTTCCCTTACCTCCCCTCCCCCCCCCCCCCACCCCCTCCTCAACACCCAAACTTACTGGTTTGGGTATTTACTTCCCTCCTCACTTACCTGTCTCCTGTATCTACATACACCTATCTACCCTTGCCTATTAACTGGTAACATTCTGCACTGTTAATAACCTAGGATAGATAGGTGTGCGTAGCTAAGTGAGGAGATAGGTAATAGTGAGTAGTGAATTAAATTATATCTTTTTTTTATCACTGAGCCAGAAGTTGGTGACCACAGTGCTGATGTTTAAAAAGGGTCCTTTCTCAGAAAAAGAAGAAGGTATAACAATATATAACAACATCTTAGAATGATTTGATTTCAGTGGTTTATATCTGTTGTTCAAAGTATCCATTTATCTTGTACCTGCAATCACCCTTTAGGTAACTGTAAATATAACTTGCTTGTACCACAACAACCACATATACTGTACATATACAAAATGCATGAGAAATTTCACCCAGATCCATATCACATACTGCACAGCAAGCATACTGAAGCTTAGGGAAATACTAATAAGGCTAGTTTAACACACTGTGTTACTCAGACCGTAGCTTCATTAGTGTCAGATGAATAACAAATGACGTCACGTTATCACAACTTTCGCTTTGTGCAATGTTCAAAATGAAAGGAAGGTGAATAAAATGCTGAAATAAACAGTGTAAAGCCTCAAAAGGTACTTGTAAAATATATCCCATCAAAATGTGAAGTATTTAATTCAAATTTGTTATCACGACTGTAATACTGCATGCTAAATAATATCTCATCAATTCCACTTCCTTATAAAACTTCCAGGGGGGCCTACTGTGTGAACAATAATAACAAATCGTTCTTTTTAACTTAACCGACCTTTGTTCCTTCAACAGACCCCCCTTGACAATACAAAGAAATATTCAGGGGTCTTTCCCTTTAAATTGAGTATCATCATTGACACACCATGGTGCAGAGGTCAGGTATAAGTCAGTTTTTTCTTTGCTCCAGAGCTCTCTTTCAAACTTCTTTCGACTGGCTTGACGGCCGATTTAAGTCATTAAAACTGGTCCCTTCCGCTTTTACAAACCCCATTTAGTCATCACAGTCCTTCTCAAATTTCACAGATCCAATGGACACCAAGATCGAAATAGGACAGCTGAGCGTGACAAAAATAATTTTCTGACTAGTATTAAATAAATCTAAATGAACCCTACCGAGTTGTTACCCCTCAGTCCCTTTTTTTTAAACCTTGGCATGCAGGTTAACCCATAGTCCAACTAACCAAGGTTGCTTTTGCATGCAAGGGTGACCATGTTACCCCTCTCCCCTCCCTTCCCCCTCCCTTCCCCCATCAAAACTTTTCAACTCTAGCAATTCAACTTCATATTCCATCCACTTGTATGATTTACATCTATGTACAGACTTTAATAAACAGGGTCTTCAAGGGTGTGTAACATGAAATGTGATTTATTCATGCTCTAACCTGATCTTGGTATTCATTTTTTTCTAAATTGCTGTCATCCAGTTTTTCCTTGTCCTTTTTGGGTGATTTTGATGGACTTCCTGGGCCTGTAAAGAGAGAGAAAGGGAACCAAAATTTTAATATTGTATGCAAACCGCAAAACTTAAAATGGTCTGAGTAAATATCAAGTATGACACTAACTTACCTGTCTTCTTCCAATAAAAACTTCAATTTTTAGGACAAAATACTGACTTTAGGACATTTACTACAAACTCTACGGCAATTCCCCTCTTGGGATGTAATTTCCCTCTTGGGATGAAATAAAGTTTTACTTACTTACTTACTTAATTCTTACTTCAGGGCGATTCTAACTAACTCGTCTCCACTCGAAACTACAGTTGCATTCTGTAGCTAGGTGTTTCTTCATTCTTCCCAAATGAATTGAGTTCTTCAAATTTTGACGTTTGCCACAATTATGTTGAAGTTTTCCTCAGTTTTTTATAAGAGCACTGACAAAGCATCACTTGATTGGATTATTTTTTTTTAATTTCATGATTTTCATGTATATGCAAAATTTGTTGGATATATGTGTATCGTCTGTGCTTGGCCTAAACATTTTTTTTGGGGGGGGAGAGGGGGGCTAGAGGAACTGTTGAGGACAACAATTAATCACCATAATTTCTATCATGTATATAAACCTCTAGATGTTAAGTTAAATATATATGCTGTGACCACATATTACTGCATTTGTTGTAAATTTCCAATCTTAAAATTGCTGATTTGTTACATTTCTGTACCAGGATAAATAGTCATGGCATTTTCAGTTTATAAGAGCTACTTTTCATTTTTTTGTTCTGACTACATTTTAATGGTAAGATGACACAGAAAGATCACTTCGGAGTCCTCACTAAAGCAAATAGAACATTTTTTCAAAACAGGAAGGATGGCTTTTTTTTTTTTTTAAATACAGCGAGCAGAAATAAATTCCAGCTAGATAATCATTTTCACAGGATAATTAAACCTTATAATGTCATTCAATACCAACCATGTAATGTGATAGTCACACATAATTTGATAGCACCAGTTTCACTATGTCGAAAGATACAAAACCATTCAGTCATGATGGTGTAGCTTCATTTGTAGATTCTAAAAGGGACAGACTATAGATTTTATTTAAATGAGGATGGATGATATCCCATTTTTTTTGTTTTACAAGTATAACAAGCATGTAATGCTCCCTGGTACCAGGTGTAGTACAATCCTGATTGTATGTCATAGTAGATTCTCAGTAAACAAGCAACAAATCTCAAAATCCTACCCATCAGACCATAGAACGCAGCCTTCCTCTGTAAAACACCATTCTTTCAATACAATTTTCATTAACGTAGCTCCAAACAAATGATTAAAATTGGTTACAGTGAAAGAGGAAACTTGAATTATTTTATTCTTAATAATTTTGCCTCAGATTGCATTGTGACCAGAAAGTGTGACAAGTGAGAAATGGGATATTTGGTGGCAGTCTAGTTCAATGCCAAATGCAATTGATGGACAAAGCATACATAGAATAAAGAGGTATCAATAGTTGGGCCTCCCAAATATGCTAAAGTCAAGTAATGGTCGCCCTCTTATCAAGTTCAACACGTAGTTCACCGCCACCTTCAAAAGCAATTGATCAGGACTTTGATTGGAATCTCATAAGGATGTAATTCATACCCTTGAGTACATTGCAATCCCTTGGGTTCACATTAAGGTCTGGCAACATTAACAAAAGCAGATGTCGGTACATTGCCGAGTCACTGTGTATTAATGTATGTTATAAGGAAACAATTCACATCATTCCTCTCTCGCCTGTCACCAATCTAAAGACTGTACAAATCTCACTGTCCTATCCACCTCAACTACATGACAGGGAATGCTTAGCACTGCGCCCCCTATGCAGTGTCTCGCTTTCAGGACACCACCTTCATTCTCACCCATCCCCCACCCCCTTCCCCCCACCCACAATTTTGTATGGAATTACTACAACACTTACTACATATATGCATCATCAAAGTTGAAGAATCCCCAAAACTCACTGGTTTGGGGATTTACGAGCGACGATACTTACCTGTCTCCCACTCCACTATTGCACTTTCCTATCTACCTAACTACACATTTGGAATATTTTAGCACTGCGCCCTCGCTCCCTAGGCACCGCCCACTAACTCCTCCTTCCGAATCCTCCAGCCAGGAAGAAACACTACATTTTCGTGAGTGAAATCTTATCAATTTTTCGAACGCTTTTTGGACAAGTTTCGGGACCTTTTCACAGATCTGCAGATCCTAGAAGACGTTTCCAACACTTCCTTAGAAGCACTGATTAAGTAACCTTTTAAATTCGATCTTTTCACCATTTTCTCATGCCCATTCTACAACACATTACAACACATACTACATATATGCATCATCAAAGTTGAAGAATAGCATGTTTCTGCATGGTGTGGGCAAACTTCTCAACCTTCCCAATCATGCCTCCACCCACAAAATCCCCACTCACACTCCCCCTCCCTGTTTTCTGACACATCCTCATTGATGTCACAAACTGGATGATATGTTATTTGTTATTATGTTATTATGGGACATTTATTAGCGCACTGACAAGATAAAGTCTCTGAAGATGTGCTGCCTGAAAAGTGAAGCATTTCGAATACCGTTCTCGGTTCTTTGTTTGTACCTATAACCTGTCTCCAGTTAATATACATACATGTCAGGCCTTGACAAATACGGTCGCCAACTCGCCAATGGCGACTAGAATTTGCGACTGGCGAGCAAAAAATGCATTACGCTCGACATTTTGGCGAGTGGCTCATTCACTCACTGCCTTTATACGATAGGCTTACTATTAACTTGTGAGCCAATCAACAAAGGCCTATTGCCTAATTTTACACATCACAGTAGAATTATCAAATGCACTGTTACAAGCAGGTCCTAAGGAACAGCTCTGTTCACCAGCTCGAAACTAATTTGATACTAATCGACTAAATGATGCACGATAGGTGTAACCAAACTGGAAAACTACAAACTTAAATAAATGCGTAACGACAACTCAAACAGGGGTAACGCATGAATATCATGTTTTAAACACTTTTGACGAAGCACAATTTAAATAGATTGTTTTTGCTGTAAACAACTAACAGTAACACTAAACCGCGATATCCTAAGTTAGGCCATACTACCTAGGCTTATATCACACAAACACTTTGCGAGAAAAAATGGCGAGTAAATTTAACGTTTTGGCGAGTACAATTTTAGACTCAATCGCCAGTTGGCGAGTAGTTTTAAAAAAATTTGTCGAGGCCTGATACATGTACATAATTTCCATCTACTGATCCTATCCAACAAACAATTTTGGTAACATTTTATAATACTGTATGTATCTCCATATCGCTCAGATTTTCTGAATCACTGCCAACTTCCTGTTAACCCACCCTTCATTTTTTCGTAGGAGAGATAAAACAGGAGTAAAGTAGTGCTGCAGTTTGTCAAGCAATCTGTTGTACAGTTGCAAGTTCCTTATACTATCTATCAATGTTATTCAGGATTAGCTGTACTTAACCACTGTGTGGCAGTGAGTGGTACGATTGCAGTATATGACCTTTGGTGTGTATCATAAAAACAACATGTAGTATTTATTACATACACACACACACTGGCCAGTGTTCCTTGCCATCACTTGGACACTTTCTATGGTACCCAGTTTATGTAATGACCACAGATTTGTGGTAGTATAAATGTACTGTCTTTGTGCAGCTTATATCCGAGCAGAGCACCTATCCAGCTCTCTTAATACCAGTAAATATTGGCGAATTTTGCTGTTTTTTTATATATATTTATATTTTATTTTTTATTTTGAAGGCCATCAATGCACCATGTCCACCCTTGTCTTTTGAACTGTACAAGAACCCCTGTATTTATTGTAGTTTGCATGCGCGCTACAATATTGGCATTACTGGCCAAGTGAATGATACCTACATGACTGGATGTTGAAACTTAAAGTTTCATATAGTCTCTTTACATTTGTAGTTTCAGAGGCTAGTTGCGCAGCCAACTTATTCCGAGTCTGTCACGGCACTCACAAGCGCCCTCACTTTGTAGGTACCTACATGACTATACTCCCTGGTGTGTTGTCCGCCCCCAAAAAATGACACCATCAACAACCGAAAGGTTCTTCCTACTACTGCAAGCACTCCAGGCATTTGCAGGCAAATACAGTTCTAGTTTACTTTGCTTTTTCTCTATCTCTTAATACCTGTTTCATCACAACACTGACATTCCAGTCTACTGTAAGTACAGTAGCTTATACAAATTAGTAGCCATGTTTAGAAACACTGCAAAAACTGGATAACATCTTAGAGCATGGATTTTCTCTCGAAAAAGCATAATTTAGAATACTTGAAAAAAGGTAAGAAGAAGAACTTCTACAAAGTTTAATTAAATTATGCATCATAGTTGCAAGTTGTAAGAACTGACCAGTCATTCACGGTTTCCCTTACATTAAACCTTAAAATATGTTAGAATTAAGTTAACTGCCCGAGAATCAAAACTAAACCAGTCACAAATTCACTGTTACAAAGTTGACTTCCAAACACACACCCACAGTGTCAATATATGCAGTCATAAATAAATTTAATTCCAGAGTAGAGAAATAAGGGATCAGGCGAAGTTACCAGATACCACGATACCACCACCGACAAGAATGTCAAAAATGAAATACCATCCACACGGGTTTTAAATTTGAGAACATCGAATCATTTCATTACTGTACGGTGCTGTTTTGCGCCAGGCTGTTTCAAACCCAGTGCACATGTGCTACGTGTGTACCTCTAATTGCGCATTATAACCTTTCCCTCCGTAATTGAATTCGCACTTATTTGTTGTCATCGGGACATTCTCGATTCTCCGTGCAGCGTCTGGCTCTCCAATATTGTTCCGGTTATATTTATTCCATGCAGAGGAATGACCAATGATAGTCCCCGTCAACAATGAGTCATGCTACAGGGTAAGGATGCAGTATTAATACCTGGCAGAATATCCGTGTGACTATTCTTGTACTATTACAGTACAGATATAGTACACTACAGGATTAGATATGGCTGCACTGTAAGTACACTGTACATAGTAAAAGGTTCCCAGTTCATTCTAGGCACAGTATAACCAGAGTGTTAAGGTTGTGGGGAGACAGGTAGGCAAGGAGAAAAGTAAATAACTGTAACCCTCATAAAGGACAGGACTATAATCATATAATTGCATATATTATATTACTTATATGCACTTAAGTTTGCACAAAACATGAAATGCAAGAACACTGTACCCAAATCAGCATCAACTAGATAGGCCCATGTTGTGTGCTTCTATGTCACTGTGTCAAAAGTAAGAGGCTGAGGGGGGTGCATCCCCCTGCAGCCAAGCTGCCAATAATCTTTTGTGCTGTGTAGTTTCATACAGTAGGCACAGCTGGTCTGCTAAGATCATGGCTATTGTTTGATATTGGTTCAGTCTAGCTGTAGGGCATTTTGCAGCCGCTAGCAACTTTTTTTCTTTTCTCTTGGAGTCTGACAGTACATTCCATTCCGTAAAGTAATTTATACAGACAAACTTATACCCATCCTCTATTGCAATTTTACAAACTTACTGATTGGTATTGTATACTGCGATTGGGGTGTGGGGGGGATTCAAGATTTTAAAATGGAGGGTAGAGGGGCCCTTAGGTCTCTGAAGCTGAGTCCCACGTAGGGGGCCTGAGTGTCCTCTTCCAGAAAAAAAAAAATTTAAGATCTGAAATGGTGTACTCTGAGGCATATATAGACTATAAATTCATATTCATAAGTAGGTAGGTCTACACACAAGGTTGCCCATGCATGTAATATAATCGCTAACGATTCGGTGACATCTAGCCCCGTCTTGTTACGATGGTCCAGCTATTGTAAAGTACTGCTTTCTCAATGTTTTGGGATCTTTCACGAACTGTGAAGACAGCTAGGTAAGAGACGAGTGGAAGTAAATATTGCATTTCAAGTAAAGCATTATGTACATGTACTGTCCATTTTAGTGTGAAAGTATAGGGTGTAGGCTACGTACCTTACCTACAGTACCAGACTGTGCATTAAGCCTAGAAGCCTAACTGTATATATCTGTATGTACCACAAAGCAAAACTTTCAAGCATGGATCGGTATGAACCAGGTGAAAACCAAGTACATACATCCACAGCCCTTAGAGAAGTTTCTCTTGTACACAACATACAGAGTTAATTAATTATTCTGATGCATAGAGCCTTAAAATAACATTTTTTTTCTGAAAGGGAGCGAACCAACCTTCACTTTTGGGGGCGACACAGGCAAAGTGAGCCACCTTCAAAGGGCTGTGGATCGGGCTGACCGTGCACGGGTAGAAGCAACACTTAATGGCAGACATCTTTAATCCTGGCCTTGTGATTCTCTCCTAAAAATTGACAGACTATACTGGACCAAAACAATGGGTCAACTGCAGTACCAGTGTGTCAATAAGTTGGAATGTACGGTATAGTGTCTCGTTAAATCGTGCCAATTAACATAAAACAAATATTTGTATCATCTGCAGTAAATTGTAACTCGTTCTCGAACCAGGATCGTAGCGAACGAGCAAATTTTTCTTTCGATTCGAATCGACTTGATTACTGTTCACTGGACATTGTCAAACTTAGATGTCATGGTTGATCAAATTAGTGACAGATCCTATTTCAAACTTTTACTGTAAACAACACATGAAACTCAGCAGACTATAACCATCGAAACTTGAGTTTATTTGAAATACCAAGTTGTTGGCAAATGTCCAGGGCTTTCAGGCGCTTCTGTTCAGGTGTCCTACTGTACCACTCTCCATCAGTTTTGAAACACAATAATACCCTCAGGACTATTTAACCTTTTGCACATTTCAATGTCTGTTGTCAAATTTTTTAGGAAATTTAAGCAAATACGCTACATTAAAATTCTTCTGGATAACATACCATGTATGTTCAGGATGGACACTTGTCTCATGTCCCAAAAGGGTAAGTAATGTATATACTGCACATAAACCAACGGCAGCCCATCATCCTTGGCATGCCTCCTCCCCCAGGGACATAGTCAACAAAACTGCTTTTCGTCTGTTCATCAAGTTTTCCCCCTCAATCACATTATAAATGTTCAGTTATTTCCCGAATAATCAGGGACCCAGATGGGGTTTTTCTAGTCGGCTGTAGTGGCTTCTGGCACAGTCAGTCCCGTATTTATGTAAGAATGAGTCATATATGGTGTTAGCAGTTATGAGACGAGGATCATTAAATGAATAACCGTAAAAGTACACATACTGTCTATTGACTCATCCGTGTGTAGGTTGAAACACATGAACAAAAGCAGTGACAGCTTTCACTTTCTCAATTTCATGAGGTTCCATTTCCTTTTACCTTACAGTACATGTTTTTTGTCTTCCACTGTTTGTTAATCATCACTGTCATTTTGTCGAGGGACACAAGCTTTTACCCATACTACGTGATAGTGCAGCGTATGTAATGAACCAGCGTATTAAAACGTATATATCAAAACGGGAGAAAAAATAGGAATATTGAAAAATGACAGAAATCTTGGAAAGGAGAGTCGAGAAATCTTTCGCATCAGTACGCGGCTCTGGTGATCCTCTCTGAATGATACATAATGCACTGCTCCAGTATGACTCCAGTTGTACACAGGATCCAGATGTGTGATTCAAGCGATATTTCCAGGTTTGTTAGATTTGGTAGATAAATAAAGTGCAGTAGTAGTTAGGAGACAGGTACTTGTAAGTAATAGTGACTATAAAATGTGTGTTCTTTGTTTTTTTAATTCTGAAATCTCATGTTGCAAATTTCCACTTGTAAATCGTCATTGGACTCATGAAAGATCCATTCAAGAAAAACATTCTGTGCACATTTCTCCAACCAAACTTGTCACACACTGCCACTGTGTCCTCTCCTGAAATATGTCAAAACTGAAGAATATTTCACCATTTGTATGACCACGACGAAGAAAGGTATTAAAATTGAAAAACATCCCAAGCTTTCCAAAGAACATGCTGTACAAGAAGTACTGTAATTTAGCCTCGGCTTCAACAGAAAGAATCGGCATGATAGCTTACAATTTCAGCTAATCCAAGCACATGATGTATTTATATATGTTGAACTGAAACACATCATAAGTTTTGATACTGTGCCTTGCCATACAGAATATAACAATATTACAATCATCTATGACTCAACACAGGATTACCATAGTTGAAACAATATTATGAAATTATATCCATCTCGGATCGATGTTCGTCATCCCGCTGGATTATATCCGTACCACATAGAGTAGGGCAGATCTTAGTGGGTAAGTGGGAGTGGATTAGTCCTCCTTGGGTTCTTCACGCACACCCAACACTAAAAGTTCTCCAAAATAGTACAAGACTCTTGATACCATTTCCTTCAACGAGGCGAGAGATAAAATGATGGCAAATTTTTCTGGAGCTTATGATGCATTGATGGAGTTCCATCAGAGTTACTCAGACAAACATCATCATGATCCAATTTGACCTAGTCACGGCAAATGAAAACAAAGTACATACGCACATGCTCGACTGGGGGTAAACATATTTTCCAGGGCTAACCTTACAGCGACTATTTTAATTTCGTCGGCAGGTACACGTGAGATGTAGTCGGACGAGGAGATCCAGACGAGATCCCGAGTCAAAACGGTTGCTTGAGACAAATTTTAAGTATACATAGTCAAGAAAATAGTACTTTGCAAATTAAAATGAACAAATTTGTCTCAATTTTCCGACGATCTGAACAATTTCATGTGTGGCAAATCCACCGGAAAACTGATTAGATTTGCGGAGGGCATCAAGAGAATATTACATGTATGAGGGGATATTCCCGTCAGTGCAAAAGTTGCATTAAAGTACAGACAGCACTTCTTTAATGGATCGGTCCAATGGTTTTCAAACCATTTTTTTGTGGATTTTGTTGGAAAGGGCTTTAATAGTAGCCTACTGTAGTGCCCTCCAGTACTGTACACTGTGTTACTACAGTACAGTGCATTGCATCACAACATTGACTAGACAGCGTAACCAACAAAACAGGTTATGAAACGGTGACGCCCGAAAATTTTTCTGTCGGAAATCACTCCATCATCAAAATTTCAAGACAAGATTTTTCTAATCAAATCTAGCTAAATTTCTCATATAAATATTTTTTCCTGCTATGGTCGAAAAAAAAAAGAAAAAAAAGATAAGGACTTGAACTCTTCCTTCCCTTTGACAAAACTGGTAGTAAGAAAATTGCATATTTCACAGTCTCTCCAATAGTTGATTTCATTTTTACATAATTTTAAATTCATGATTTTATTTCTGTACATTTTTAATCCAACCTAGATCTTTGTGTACATATTGACATACTGATCAGCTCAATGGTGTAAACATATATGCTGCTCTTCAGTTGAAAAAGTTTGGTTTACTGCATTTCATATACAATGTAGTACTACAGTTTAAGCTAGCATAGTGATACATTATCCATTGGTAATAAATTTGTACACAAATTTCATAGGCAACAGTGCACTGCAGTGTATAACACAGTATTATAATGCACATGTATGTAGTGTGTAGTCCTGCAACATTCTCAACTCTTCCCGAACACGCATAACTAGGTAGATAACAGATGTAGATTTCTAAAAAAACAATGTGCTACACAGAACTTTGGAAACATAAGCAAGGTCCGCCACGTTTTGCTGTGCACGTGTCCACTTTTAATATATATAGCTACGTTACCTTTCGACGTGCATTTTGAACAAGATTCTAGAAGCATTAATACAAAAAAACATCACTCCCAAACAAGCTTGATGCACATCACTTCCAAAATTATAATTTCTTCAAGTTGCCAAACTTCACGATTTCTGGTAGACGGTTCTCCTCACCAGCTGTTACTCATTAATATTTCTCAGCAGAAATCAAGCAGCAGTGTCAAAAATGCAATCCATCAAAAATATTTATCCCTCGCTTAAATAACAGTACTGTATTGCAGGAAGGGTTAGTGTAACATGGAACTGCATTAAATGCCACCCCAGTACGTGAAGCGTTCAACGTTCACCAAGTAGAATACCTCAAACCAATTCCCTTATTTATCGTCACTTTTAATGAGGCTTGCTCTTTGAGGTGCAGCAGTGTATTTAACGCACCCATACGGTGATCCTTCGCTGCAGTAGTTGGCTAATTCAACATTCCTTTTTGTTACATATCTGAACCTTTTAAACTACTATGACAAACATGAACAACACTTAGTGTGATGTAGACTATATCAAGTGATTCAAATTATGAAAAAAAAAAAAAATATTGATGAAACAATTAAATTGATAAAATTATCTTGAACTCAACCAATCTTTTGGCAACAACTTTTCTTAGGATGATTCCACCATTATACAATTGTATTGGATTGAGTGTACTGTTTGTTTCCTGGTCACTGATACAGTACCTCGTCATCCACAGTAATTTTTTGAGTTTGGCTTGCTGCTATACCTACAGAGTGCTTCAACTGATGACACTGTACATTCCAGTTCTTAAAAGTGACAAAAACAATTCACAAAACACATTTATATAGAGAGAGCATTTTCCAATTAGTCAAAAACCACTGCAAATCTGACTACATTCTTGATCAATGGTTGAATTGTCCATACTCAGATTAACACACATATACAACAGTAAATTTAATCCCTGTATAGCCGACTGTACAGTAGGGATATATTTACATTGTAGTGAAAGAAAAAAGCACAGCTATAGTATACAGCAGATTTGTATCTGACACTCCGGGATTAAACTTCTCGTTCAAAGCCCTCGCAGCAGATTCCTTTGAAACCCTTCTCGTTCAATGTCCTGGCAGCAGATTCCTTAATTTCTGTCAATTCAAGTTAGCTTCAATATCATTCCACAAAGACGGAGCCACATTTACAGTGCAGCGTTGCAGTGGAGACATCCAGCTTCCGACACCCATCTCTATTACAGAACATTCCATTACTCTAATGAGAGCATTCTATGAGACGCATGTGAGTAGTACAGTGTGTCCTGTTTTGAAAGCTTTAAATCCAAACTAGCTTCAACAGACGGTCTGCTTTATCCTGGAATCGGGGAATCTTCCATCTGTTAAATTGCTTCTATATTCTGTTCAGCTTTCTAGACATGAATCTAAAGGGAGCAATGTCACACAAGTGCCTCCTGTATCGTCTGACTCATGCTAAAAGTTGTAAGAAATGATTCACGATATCGGTCTTCTCTCTATTTCTCAGATTACAAGGAGTACATGTAAGATCAATGGCAGCTATATTGTAGCTAGATGCATCCATTTTTAGGCAGGTACCAAAAATTCGGTCAGTGACGCCATCACTTAGCCCTTGGCCACTACGATAGTACCATAACACACTCTCAATTCCCGATGCTTACCTGTTCGGTGTCTGCAAACGACGATACTTACCTGTCTCCTATTGAGATGTACTCCGATCAACCTAGCTTACAGTTTGGTAACATTTTTGCACTGCACCCTCCCCCCTTGACCCCTTCAGGTCTTTGCCTTTTTCCTTCTGGATCACACAAGAGTGTCCTACAGCTATGAATATTCATGAAAGAATGTAACAGCAGACAGGTAATAGGAAGATGAAAAATCCTCTTCAAAAAACATGTATGTCAGGCTTGTGAATGGTGGATTTGGAAGGAAGGGGATTATAGACCTTAGGCTTAGAGAGGGTCATTTCAGGGGCAGTGTAAGAGCTCTACCAGTTTCTGTGTTAGGCTAGGGTAGATAGGAGTGCGTATGTATAGGAGACAGGTAAGAGAGGAGTGCAGTTAATGTGAAAATTACAGAAGTGTCTGTGAAATGCGAAGAGTGTACTTGGTGATTGTTTTGAATGTACTTCATGTTGGACTTATATCTTCTAACAAATCAGGGGACCCCTCCCCCACCCTCTGACCCTTGCAACTGTATACACTACATACCATTTAACACCCATCAACTGCGATTAGCATTTAAGCGAACTAATTGTATACATGTGACACAATCAAAACCACTGGATCAAAACCACTGGAAACCCTCTTACAATCCTTAATCATTTTGAAAATTAGTCATCCATTATAAAAAGAATAACAAAACTAAATATCATCTAAACAAACAGTACCCTAATTATGAATAAACTTTGCTCTCTATCTGTCTTCCTATTGTTGTACCCACTAACCACATATTCCCTAAATGACTATTAAAGACGGGAAATAAACACTGTACAATGTAGCTCTAGATAATGAAAGTTACTGAATGTACATGCTAACAGTCAACAGACCTTATTACTGTTGCAGTCAATTACTACAGAATAGTATATCTTCAGTTCTACAGAGAAGCACAGTATAGACACCTATGCATGAAAAGGCTTACCCCTATATATATCTAAATATATACTGATTCTATCTCTGTGCATTATGAGGGCATCCTGGCATAGTTGGAAAGGCCTAGTTTTGTTTGTAAACAGCAGGAGCAGACCACAGTACTAGTTCCTCCATTAAAAGGTCATCAAACTATCGAACCACAAAAGTGAGTCACAGTCACTCCATAAATGACTCTATATAGAGCCAATGGTACATTATACAGTATGCTGTCTTGTTGTACAGTATGCTGTCCAGGATGTACTATATTGAAAATACATGGCCAGATACCACTGACCAACTATAGCAAACTCCCACCAAAACTTTTTCAAGATGAAAGTTGCTTTAAATAGAATTCGATGGTTGGTATTATGTAAAAATACTTTTGATATGTAGGGTTAATTTTGGTAATCTTTTGCAATAGTTCCCTAGTGGTCTCCAAACATGTGAAAAAATGTTGATACACACACAAATATTGTAAGATCAATATCTGTAGTAATTTTAACACCTCCTAACACAGTACTGCGTTTTTACTGTAATTTTGGGTCTTTCACCTACTCCAATTTTCTTCTTTCTGATCTTCTCATAAACACTTCCTTGTATAAAAGTGCTACTTTAAGTTCATACATGTACAGTATGTACATACAGTATCAATTTACCTACATAGATGTAATATTGTACATGTAATTTTTTTTTTTAAATCAATCTGGTTGCTGTGGGCAGACAGACCAATTACTTTATAGGCATAATAAAACTATACCAGTGCGGCTAGTTAAATATTAGCCGCAGGGATGCTTGCATAAATGTGGCATGGAATTTACTGTATTCAGGCAATGAAGTTGTACTGTATGTTGTTCAGTGCACAGATCTATGCAGTATGCACAGTAACTGTTGTACTCTGTTCACACTACTATAGAGAAAAATAAAATTTATATTATTCAAAGTATCGTACTATACTGTTCTGAACTATACACAAACAGTACTGTGGTCAACTTCCCTCACTTGCTATCTGTCTTATGGCTGAATTTTCATACAGTACTCTCAATACTTAGATACAACATCAGTCACAACACTTGCATAATTTAGCATTCAAATTGTTTGTGTGTTGCAGTTTCGAGGGCTCTGAAATTTGTCTCTTTTCAAGGTATGCTGTTTTGGTCCCAAATATACTAGATATTCAAATATGGTCACCTTTGGTCAAAATTCTTAGGACTGTTTATAATTACAACCTTCGAGGCAGTTTTTCCTCACTGGGACATTCAGCCATCTTGTGTGTTCCTTAAAACTGTCTGAGAACAATTTGGAGAGTAAAGACCTCCAGGAAAATACTTTTTGAAAACTTCTAAGCAATTATAGCGAGCTATAATTTGGGGCCTATACTGACTACCTTTAAAGATCTACATGATTCCTCTGTACATAAATAAAACCTGCACTATAAACTTCTCCAGTTGTACAGTACAGTACGTTGCCTAGAGTTTGCATACATGTTTACTGTTATCAGATGACGTATGCATCCAGCCCCCTGTTTCCTTTCTTTTTACTTCTTCCTGTGTCAGTCAACAATGCAGTCGTCCTTGACACGTCCATACAGGCATAGTATGTGCAATACTAATACATGTACAGTACACTCAATAATTCTGTCTTATCGTGTAAAGGTCACAGGAAGACTATATATACCGCAGCCTAAACCTTCAGGTATAAACATTAACACCACACCAAACCTATATTTCCTGTCAACACAGAGCCTTCATCATCTCACAAACTCCACTAAGATTATCTATTGTCTTTAAGTTCAGATTGCTATTCAGTAAATACAGACAAGTATATAAATTTACATGTAGGCTACACTATGTTTAGTGTAAGAAATAACTGTATAGTATGACCGATATGTACAGTATGCTCTAATACATGTATAATTTACTAAGAGTTGCACAAATTTTGTCAAGCTTGGCGCAATACTTCATCAAATCTTGCTGGTTTTGGGGATTTACAAGTTAAGCGTTACTTACCTGTATCCAACCTTACAAATATGCACTTTCCTATCTACCCTAAAACTACGCTACTGGAACATTTTAGCACTGCGCCCTCACTTCTCTGGCAGCACCCAATTTCTGCTTCTTGCACTGATTCCAGTACAGTACTCCCCCATATGGAATGCCAAAAGGCTCACCAGATATTAGGAGGTTCTTGCAGGATCTGAGTATGTGCTGTAACATACTGTAACATACTGGTAAAATTGGAAATACTGACATTTTGAAAATTTATATTTTTGTATCTATCTGTTATGAGCACTGGTTTGACTTTCAAATGAAAAGGCAGAGAGAGCAACAAGCAACCTGACACTTTCAGTTTTTGTTTTGAAATAAGTGAATTTTCTTATCACTATAAAATGCATTAATAATACCTATTTTAAAGTGCACTAATGAGGAAAGTGCATTGTAAGAGAAGATCATTTGTCAAAATACCACCAGTTGACACAATTGTAATGTAGAAATATCCTTACTGTTCTGAACACAATTTACGTTAATTTTTTTTTTCACGCTATTTACAGTGAAACAATCTTTTTTTTTACTTTTTTTTGGGGGGGGAGGGATGAGGGGTAAATTGGCAACCAACTTTGGTGCTCCTGACCTACAGTAGGGTGTAAGTTTGGGTCACTTGAATTAATAAGGAAGAACTATTGGAGTTTGACTATGGTACTAGAAGTAAAGTACCATACACCCCAATCATTATAAATAACGTGAATGTCTCACACAGGGACATGTGTACTGAAACATGTGTGAAATAGAAAAAACTGTAAACTGTCCCTTTGAAGAAGAGCTCTGTACAGTAAGTGTCAAACTGAGCAAGACGTTTTAATGGACCAAAGGGGAATTCTCATTGTTTTCATTAATCTATGCTAAATATATACTGTAGTGTCATATAAGGTGACCTACAGTAAATATATTAGGATGTGCTTCACATTAACTGTTATGTACAGAATGACAGGAACATATGTACAGTATACCTGTATTCTATAATCACAATTGCTCAAGTTTTTATACAGAAGCTCAAAGGTCTAATATTCTCCTGTATCTATAAAAGGTGATCTGCAAAACATGATACTGTACTGTGCTGTACCTTCATACTGTGTACAGTTACTGAATACTGATAATTAAAATGCCTATTGTGTCCTTATGAAATTCCTTCCACAATAAACCCATACCAACAGTGGCAGAGCGTCCATACAGTCAGAGGGGGCGGTTGCCCCCCCTGACGGTCTCAAATGGACTGCCGGCGCCCTTTTCAGCTTTTTACCACTTTTTACTTATTCGCGGTTATTGACTTTTTTATTACGCTCTCAAATACCTATTGACATTTGTCACATTTTGTTGGTGTAATTTTCTGAAAAAATGGTGATGACACCTATTTATTCTTCATTTATCTGCAAATTAGCTAGGCCCGGAAAGGGTCATTTCCCGCAATCTAGAGAGTATCTTTACTCAAAAAATTTCTGTACGCTCCGTGCCAACCTATGGTGGCGCTCCGCTTAGATAGTGTCGAAAGCGCCCCTACAGACCATTCTCGCCCCCCTGACCAATACCCCTAGCTTCGCCACTGCATACCAACATTAGCCTGTAATATTTATTAAATCCTTAACACAAGGATGTCACATACCAGCTCAAAATTCACATGACATATTTTGAACAAACATACAGAATATAGAGGGCATATATTCTAAGCATTGTGCACAAAACTTTGCAATAATACTTCATGAATGTCTTTGAGGTCCCTTAAATTTGTTTTTTCCCAAAATTTCAGGGTACATGAGGCTGACTGTCTTGTACTTGTTCGCAAGTCGTTTCTTGGTTAATCCAATTGTTGTCTACTACAGGACTGTGGGCCCTAAGTTTACTAATATCTACTTTAAACAAATACATAATTGGAATAATTAGATTAGTTTCTGGAATGCAGTCAGCTTGTTTTGTACACTGGGCAATTGAGGGTGAGTAGTGCTTTCTTCCAACGCACAGTGGGATGCATGTGTATACTGTACAGTAATGGCTACAGTATAGTTTATACACCTGTCTGGTTGAAGAGAGCTGTAGTCTGCATCCTGGGTTTGTAACTTTTAGTCAATGTTAGTGTCTCACCAAAGACAGCATTCCCTTGAGAGGAAAATTGAGGGATTATAACAAACTGAAAGTAGGTTTGATAATATACGGGACGCAAACATTTATGTTGTAGCTTCACCGTAGCAACCTACAATAAATTCCTTTTATTGACTGGTGTATTTTTATTATTTAGTTTTAACAGCCCTACTCTTTTCCAAAAGGGACTTCTGTTTTCTGTTCCAATGTTGTAAGTACTTTAGTACTGTAGACTACACACTTAAGGGCAGTACAGTATATATGCAAAATGAACAGTTAATATCTTCCTGGTTTGTATACAAATGAGATTGTTAGCCTGTATCATCTTACAGTATATACACACTCCAATATCATTGACCTACAGGAGATGGTCAATATATCTCCTCATCATACCATTCTCAAGTCTTTAATACAATACTCCAAAAATTCCCTGGTTTCGGTATTTACAAGCGACAATATTTTTACCTGTCTGTCTCGACTTTACTAATATTGCACGTTCCCATTTATCTAACCTATTAACTGGTAATGTTCTAGCACTGCACCCTCCCCCATTGGCCCTCTTCCCATGTCAACGCCCATCACCTCTTCCTTCCCTCCGAAACTACTATAATTTCTATAAGTTTTAATGAGTGTTGCCCATCCCCTCAAATCTAATAGATATACCGACTTTGTGAATATCCTGATACAGTAAAGAGAGATAACAGAAGGGCAAAGTTTAAGCAAAAATGTTGGTTTCCTACAAACCAATTAATAGCCAATATAAACCAATTCACCAAAAAGTTACAAAACGAGATAGCATTGCCAGATAGGCAATTAAATAAAGTATGACTTGCCTACATATATGCAACTACTGTACCTGAAGGTCTAACACTCACAGACAATCTAAACCATTGTAAACATGCTCAGTGTTTCAATATCTGCCTACAGCATTGCTGTTCTGGTACTTCATTATATCTCTGTGGTAGCGTACTGTATGTGTCTGGTAGGCTGCTTGAAATTGAAAGCCCATACAGTAGCAGCAGTTATAGTAAAATGAGGACTTGGCAAAGCAAAAAGGGAAGGTTAAGGAAGGATCCCATGTTGGAATTCGGTGCCCGAAAAGGTTGTAGTGGACTTTCTTTGGTGAACTGAAGGTCAGTCTGTGATGATGGACTGGACGTTGCGTAGCTTGGTGGCGAATGCCTGAATTACAAGGACTTTCAAGGAATAGGTGTGTGTACTAATCTGTATGAATTCACAAAAACATAATGTCAATACAGCACAGTTGATAATTAATGGGGATAATAGGCCTACCTGACAGCATCATTAGTGACAATAAATTCTAAGCAGCTAGCTCGATTTTTGTGATGATGTAAAATAGATTGATTTTTTTTCTTTTCTTGAGACATCTCACGGGCCCCAAAAAATTCACTGGCGGGCCGCGTGTGGCCCGCGGGCCATAGGTTGCCCACCCCAGGTTTAGAAGCTTGTAAATTTGTCCTTTTATACCCGTATTAGGTTTTATTTAATTGATCCTATATTCATTGGTGTGCAGTCATGACTTCGGAGGCTGTGGGTGAGGAGATGGTGATTTTCCTTCACACACAAGGCTGAGGACTTGATCAAGTCTAAATATGACATCATCGAGCCACATTTGCTTAAACTATTTTATACTGGTGCTGTAGCCTAGTGGATAAAGGCGGTGGCATTGAAACAATGGGTCATTGGGGGGTTCGAAACCCTGCCAGGTCAACCCTGCCAGGTCATAGTAAGGTCGGTTTTTCATACGAGAGCAATCTACGGTTTTCCCATCTGAAATGGCTTTTTAAATTGATAAGATTCCAAATTTCAGTTAAAATGTTGAATTGGAAGCCACCCGACATGTAAGTTGTAATCTATAAACCCTTGCGGGTTTGTCCCACATTTGTGGTCGCTTAAGCATGGTAAAAATAACTGATTATTATAATTATTATTATATTTTCCTCTATTTTGTTTTTCTACAATGTTCAATCTCTGTAACGGAGATGGGTTAAAAATTACAAATTACGCTGAATCTAAAATATTGAAGCTCTTTAACATGACCTAATGATGGAATTGGTTTTCAGTGTCAACACTGTTAACATATCTACCTTCATAATAGGAAAACAAAAGAGACCATAAAAGGTTTCGTAATCTAGCGCTACTATGACAAGGCAGATTTTACAAAATGATGGCTCCCCGGACACCCCTTTTAACATGGGAAAGGTCCGAAACGGAACAAGATTTTAATTTAAATCTGCAGGGGGAAGTGTTGTTCAACAAAAAGATTGAAAGATGATGATGAAGTGAAACATGGAAAAAGAGAAAGCATTTCTCCATGAATGGAACAACCCTTGCAATGGAGGATGTCAAGTTGATTAACATTCATGAATATTTTCACTTTCTTTTGCAAATATATGGCAGCCATAATTGCTTTTAGAACAAGATAGCGTATCCACACAAGTGCCAGTAGGTTAATATGTTTTTAGTTTAGTTTTTACTTCCTTGAAGGCTCAAATTCCATATTGGCTTAACTACGGTTAGAAGTTACTGTGATCATATCATAATAGAGAAAGGGTGTTGTTGCAAGTTGAAAAGAAATCAAGCTTTCCCAAAACAACATCCCTGTGCAGTGTACAGAATGTTCATATTTAACAGGCACAAGAATGATATTAACAACGTCTTTCAAGTTGGGTGGTAACTTTTCAGCGATTAATCGGACAAATGGCTTTGTGTGTGTGTGTGTATGTGGACTTGAACAAAGGAATTCCAAGTCCTCAAAAGAATCGACATGTCCTCAGAAGAATTCTACTGTTCAGGGGTATTGTTACAGTTCGGGTACGTGGATATGAACAATGGAAAAAACAATGGGGTCTTCAGTCTGAATGTACACCATACCTGTGTGTGAGCGTGTGTGTGTGTCTATGTGAGAATGTGTAGTATGTTTCCTTATTATCATGCTTTGTAGATTGGCTTTGAATGGACTAAGGAAACAAAAATACAACAACGAACAATGTAGTTAAGAATACTACATATACTAGTACAGTATGGTTCCATAAGATTGCACCGTACTCAACACAAAGTACCAAATGCCTGCAAAATTCTCAAATTGAAACAAAAGAGGTTACTAATCTTACCACAAGCACTGACAATTTATAATACAGACAGATATATATATATATCTATATATATATATATTTGTATATATATATATACGATCAGGTGAACACCAAAAGTAGTCTAGATGGGAACCATTAGTAAGGTTAAAGGTACAGTAGATTCCAACAGATAACACAGTCCACTAAAAAAACATCTACAACAAGACTGTTTTAGATGACATCTACAATAGGACTGTTTATGATGATATCTAAAACAAGAGACTATTATTTTAAGCAAGACTAAAACAAGACAAAATAAGAAAATAAGTGTCACAATGCTTTTAGTAAGTTTTTACACTACAACATACAGTGTACTGTAACAGAAGGTTGTTACAGGAACAAGCATCCTGTTTGTTGCATCTATAGAGCAATTGAAGTGTCACTTTTGAAAGGTATGGTGCCGGAAAACAATTGGACAGATTTCTGGGCTCTACAAAAGTATTTGTGGGAAGTTGAAATAGTACACATCCTCAAACCACATGTTTCTTGACATGTGAAACTTTCACTTTGTCGACTGCAGTACACAGTATGTGCTTACTGTACTACAATACACAGGTTGACAGAATACCCAGGCCAGTGCTGTTCGGGGAAGGAAGCTGTAAGCCTGTAACCACGCTGTGTTGTTTTTCTCAACGTAGATCTACGATACTGTCCTCGAAGGGTACAGAAAAACATCAGTCAGGTGAATGTGACCGGCCTTTGAAGGATCAACGCTAAATCTGGATTTTATTGCTTTTATATACTACAAATGTCTCAGGATACACTATGCGTACAACTTTTGCGGTAAATTAAGGACATCGAGATAATGCACAAGAGGGCTGACTGTCCAATGTTGTATAATCTAGTACATCACGTACATGATTAGATGTAATCTTGTTGTGTAATATAACATGAAGTAACATGATCTTATCAAATGACCCAACTAGTTACCACAATGAACTTACTCAGTCACACCATCATTATATACTGTACATCCTGTCTATGCCTTGCTGAACAACAAAATTTGACCTGAAAGGCCATCCAAGCTGTTTAGAGAGGAATACTGTACACAGATTTGAAAGAGTAACAAAGTCCCCAGATAAACACACTTCCCTACACTTTAGGTGGTAGTAGGAGACAGGGTAGGGGTCATTGACCAGTATGGACTGGTTGCTGGGGGGTGTTTGGTGCTAAAACGGTTACCAGTCCACACTAGATAAAGGTAGAGAGTGAGAGTTCAGACGTTGTAAGGAGACTGTAGGTAACAGAGGAAACAAATAAAAAATACGGTCCTTCTCTCAAAAAATAAAAATTTGTTACTCACCAGACGTATCCTTGACATAATTCGAGGGAAACCATCCAAATGACTCTCCCATCATTCCTTCCCACCATCCTCCGTCCACTATCTGCGTGACGGTGATGATGTCGCCTTTGGAAAAAGCAAGTTCGTCCTCACCGGTGCCGGGAAAGTTAAACCGGGCTCGTACTTTCTTGATACCCTGGAAAAAATCCATGGCTTCTCCCTCCAAGTTCTCGACAACCATAAATGTCGGTAAAATTCACAGAGTTCTCTGAAGACTTATCTCCGGTAACGATTGGCTAAGACTCATTTTATGAGCACTCTCAGTCGCTTTTCAAAGGGAGGGGCCTTTCCTCTCTCAATAAATGAACCGAGACATTCACCTGCACAAAATATAAAGACAATTTCAGGGAATAAGTAAGTACACAAAAATCGTGTGACCAAACCTTTTTGAGACTCTGAATTTCGTCTCTTACAGTAGATGGTTGCTTTGGCATATATATACTATATATATATAGATATATATATCTACCTTTACTCAGCACTTGTATAGCAAGCTGCCTAATTTGTTTGCCATGCGATAACGGATAAAGAGAGCATCTTCCCACTGACTACATTCAAAGCAACTAAAAACTGGTCCAATGAATGCACAATAAAACTTCAAACAAAAAACATGTTGTACGTCATGGATATCATATCATTATAGCTTCCTACAACCTTGAAATGAACTTTATTCAGATAGGTCTTACCTACTCAAGCTGACATGTATGATAACTAATGTTTCTTGCAGTCATTGAGAGTAATGCTGTATGTACTTTTCCGATACTTCCTTATGAGGAGTGCCTGGTGCAGCAGGGTAAACTCGTCACAGACAGACATTAATTAATCAATTAAATATTTTGATTTGACATCATCGACAGAAACAAAAGTTGAGTATCACACAGGGATTTCAAATAAAATGTCTTGAGCAGAAATTCATTTTAAACTTCAACGTAATTCACAAATTATCCCTTTTAAAGGTCACCTGTATACATATATTACATTCCCAAAACTTTAAAAATTCTTAAACAGTTCTGAAAGTGTTTTCAACTCCATGATGGTTCCTTACTAATGTTTTAAAAAGTCCTAAGCAATAGAGGTGATCAGGATGTTTGCAGTACGTAGAGTAAACAATGTAAATGGTGACCTTGGCAGACAAAAATTGGGTCTCCTGACATTAACTGTACATAACAGGCAGTACTGACACACTTTGATGAACATTTGAAAATATTTGTAATGAGTGTTTCCACATTTATGGAAATCTTCAATCACTACTTAGGTCAACTTGTGAAAAGAATCATTTCACAAATTTTGCAGTTTCATTCGAGGTCACACTCAAATACGTCATACCCAGGTGGGCATTAGAAATTTAATGGTAAACATGTTTGTTTACAAAGTACGGTGATCTGTGACACAAGCTAGAAGTAGGATATACTGAAGGTCACTTTAAGGCATTTAGGATACTAGTAAATCACCTCTCCTTGCGATAGAAACAGAAAACTCTCTGAAAAAAGAAAAATTTCTCTCCTGGTTGAAGTTGTAATCAGATAAATATCCAATCAGGGTCTTGAAATGGTCACAAATGGATTCACTGATTTGCATGGGTGCAGTGACCCACTCTGAGATCTACCAAAGGGACCAATGACCTCACAAATGTAAAGTTCACTGAATTAACTAGCCTAGCTACATAGCCTATCATTGCTGTATAGTAGTCTCGTCTCATAGATGTGATGTATCTCGTATTTGTAAAGGTTACCTCATGGTCAAATTTTGCAATGGCTGTTTACTGTGTGAATTTCTCCAAAACTCACATAAAGCCTTAGCCTAATGTTATTTTGTACTAGACTAGGGCCTTGTCTGTCAGTTAGACGGGAATAATAGAGTTAGAAGATATTAGCTAAGCCTTGTTTTCAATTGTAAAACACCATGTATAAGAATATTTAGCTTACTTCCATTTTGTATACACCCTGGCAATTGCTAAGCTTGTATCAATTATTTCCCATACAAAAGAAAGAACACTGTCATATTTTTGTCAACTTGTAGGGACCCAAAGTTTCTGTAGCGTAGTGTTATGTACACGGTGTTTTCCTATGAAAGGTAGTGGCAACGTGCGTAGTGTATAATGTGACCTACAGTGTACAATTTGGCAAAGTTGAACGGTGTTCTGTGCAAACTCTATTTTTGTACTTGCATCGATAAGAATGGGTTATTAGCGATTAGGTCAAGTACACAGGGCAAGTAACATCGAATGAGTGATAAATCCTTGCCTAAGACACCTCAGTCTAAACTTACATGTGCGCTGTTTGCCGAATTGCCGAAAAGTAAATATTATTGCCTCGAACATGGCTCAGGTGTGCTTTATGAATAACATGAACATGAAAAGTGAATTTTATTTCCACAATAGTTTTAAATCTGCGAAAAGAAACAGATCTTTGAAGATGAGTTACAGATAATAAAGGTAGTTACCATAAACTGGGGGCTAGTATCACCTACTGTAGATGCATGTCACTCGTCTAACATTAGGCTAATCATTATCGGGCATATTTTACGACAGTGTAGGGAAAATTTTTCAAAGCTTTGTGACACAAAATTTTTGCTGATATGAAAATTCCCAAACATGTTTTACTTGAAAATGCTTTATCAAAAGACAAGCTGTTGGATTTTGTATTTGTGTGCGAGGGATACAGCCTGTATACCTAGCAGCCTAACATAATGTAACACTGTTGTACTCAGGCAGTTAGAGCAGGCAGGGTTCAGATGTTATTACGGCCCAGCTTCTAGGTGTCGGGTACCCTGGTAACCAACGATGAATGCCTGGTACCCAGGGCCGAAGTTTGTACCTGGTGTAAACACTAGTTCTAAACTTCAGTTTAATTATCACATCGAGTCTTATGTAAGGGAAATTCAAGAAGAAAATCAATAAATCATTGCCCATACATTTGTCCTGGCCTTGTTCTCTTCAATTAAAAGGTTAAATCTTTTTTGCCAAGACAGAAGTAGTTTTATACTTCAAGAACTCCAACTTCTCAAAACAAGTCCAAAAAAACACTATATCAGGCCACTGAGTTTGCATTGCATTGGAAACAATCCCCAGAACCCACAGGCTCAAGGAGTAACTTGTACTGGTCAATAACATTCAAGAAGGGTTAAAACTGTTTGTTGAAGGCTTGTTTTATAAAGAAACATATAGCTACAGACCAATTAAAAAAACCAGGAACATGGAATTTGGTAAGGTCTCTGCATGGAATTTTATGAGTAGCAATGGATATCAGTGGCCATATAAATGCTAACAAAAAGAACAATAAAAAGAAAGTAAAATCAATTGGCTTTTAAGTAGGCTACAATTAAGTCACTCCATGAGAAATAGGGTAGCAGCACTTTGTGAATGGGAAACATCATTTCATTTCTGGAATTTTGTTGTCATTGTACTAACATGCTAGTGGATCTTTACTGTGAAGTGCTGTCCCATCCTAACAAAAGTCATGACTCTACTTTCAGCTTAGTCTAAGATGATGCTCACTGACTATGTGGTAACTAACAGTAAGGCCTCATGTACGTAGTAAGTTTTAGGACGGAAGCCAAACACTAGGTCTAGTCTAGGCTATGACAATTATTAAAGGCACACACCCGAGGCTAACAATTTCATAATCAAAATTTACTGAATCACAGGAATATTTCCAAGACACCAAACCAAATTGAAACTGAAAGTGCTAGTGTTGCAGTAGCCAAAAGCCTGAACTGAAGCAAACATAGCTGGTACATGAACTCTAACAGTCCTAACAGTAGTAACACAGTAACATGGGCTAGGTTGAACTTAAAAGTTATGACTGACGCCTAGCTTAATGATACACATATACTGACCTTGATCCATCTACATCTAGCTATAGCCTAGCACTGAGGCTAATATCCACATTTTTCGTGTAAATAACTCCTTTGAACGTAGTCCTAGGCTATCTTAGGGTTGCACTGACAGTGGTTTTACCTAGGCCTATATTATTAGGGATAACTGTTAGGCCTATCCTACATTAAAACGCCTATCCTACTGGCTATATGAACACTCACTTGTAATGATATAATGATAGGCCCATACCGTACCAGCAGTATGTTCCGTAATAGTTATACTCACCTAACAGGACCACATAAAATAAATGTTACACGTTCCTAGCTCAGAGGGATACGTTACTTGTCGGAAACATCTGTATGAGAAGTATCATTATTGTACAAGTATGGGAAACTATGAAAATCATTTCCCGCAAGTTTACTGGATTAGCCGGAAATAGCAAGAGCTGAGAAGTGGAAGTAGGAGAGTGATTACTGATTTTAGATATTTCCTTCATAGCGCCATCTACTCCTGTCAAGTTCCTTTTTTTTCTCTCTCTCTCTGCCCCCCCCCCCCTTTTCCCCTTTCTAGTTACTAGAAGTACTGACCGCATACCAACTGTACTATGTGTAGGTCACCATTATCATATACAATTTGTTTCATAATTATTGAAGAATAGATCATTTGCAAGTTGCAACACACATTATTCAAACTTCAAGCATCCCTCAAGTTGCGATTTCTGAAACACGTTTTTCCTTCCGTGAAAGTAAGTGGTACCATGAACTACTCAACACACCACCCCTTCGTCCATCTCAATCTCTCGCTTCGAATCTTGTTTCTCTCAACTTTGGTAGAAATTTAGTATTTCTGTTAATCTGTTCTGATATTAGATCGAGCATTCAAGATTGAGAAACTCACCTGCAGATAGATAAATATTTCCTCTCGGTAAAAGATGAAATTTCTCCAAATACTGTCACGATGCTTTCGATGCAATTTATCAAAAATCTGTCACGATGCTTTTGAATCAATTTACAAGTCTCCAAAAAGAAGATTTTTTTTAGTCGTGCTGTTGGCGAATACACATTTGCGTGTAAAAAATGTTGTGTCGTTTGACGTTATAATGTATTTGATTGCATTTTCATATATTTAGTAAATTAATATCAACATTTAGGTGGCGCTAAGCAAATTTTCTAACATAGATTAATTATAAAGTTTATGTAATGTTATGAGATAATAATCTTTGCATTCTATCATTTAACAGGCTGGTCTGAAGTAACTACAGTGTGAAACATTTTATGTTTGTTTGAAGTTTTTCCTGTAGTCCTACATACCTAATTACTAGATCTCAACCTATACTCAATACTTCAGAAATGCAAAGATATCATACGGGTAAAATTATGCATTCTTACAAAATGTTGACAGTTGCTTACATAGTTTCGATATGGGTTTATATTACCTAGGTACATGTTTACACCGGTGACGGATTTAGGACTTTCGGGGTCGCGGCACCGCCTATTCTTTCTTTGTTTCATTTTCATCCGACAGCAAATGACTTTTGTAGTTTCGCAAGAGAGGGTTCTGTAAACAATGTAAGCTTCATAATGTGAAGTGCTATATTTACTGTATGGGCGGGTTATGGGTACAATGTACAAACATTTTAAAATAAAGCTGTCAGATGTATCATTGCTGAATTTTTCAAATTTACATGTTGTACAAATAATGAGCATGAGAGAAATTTAAGCAAGTCCTTCGGATTTTGGTATTAAAGCCAGTGCGGTCATTTTAAGAGAACACAAAAATACATCCTGTTGAAGGATTTGTTTTCGCATGTTACATTAAATTCTAAATTTTGAGACAAAATGTGTTCAGGGGCGTAGCTATGGCGGGTGTGAGGGTGTGACCGCGAATATCAGTCGGCACATCAATGGAAAGTCGGTACATCAGCGATGACACTTTGTGTACTTCATTAGTATGTTCATAATGACAAGCATATCCATATTTCTATTCCGAGTATTTGTGCCGAAAAAAAATAAACGAAACGTGTTGAGCGCTTGGCGCGGTCTGGTTATTCATTTTGCTTCGTTGTTTGACTGTAGTTTGGCCTAGCATTTTCGCGCGCTTTACAGGTTGTGCCATCTCCGTTTCCATGGCACACTTTACTCTGGTCACAGAAGCCCACAAAAGAGTCTATTAATCCCTTGTACTGACTATTCTTACTCTATATATTCCCCCGGCACCCTCCCTCACCCGCCCCCCCCCCAAATGCTTCGGAAAAAACCTTGCCTGGTTTCGCCTGCTGTAACCAGTTTTCATATTTTTTATGGTTGAATACACTCACACAAAACAGTGCACTGGTAGGAAAAATTAGTTGAATGATTTAACCTTTTATATTTATCCAAAGTGATTTTAGGTTTTCCTTGTGTCCCCGACTGACCGATATAGGGTAGCATCATGTGCCTAATCCTCTATCGCATTCAGCATCTTGTTACAAAAAGTATGAAATTTCAGTGCATAAACATATTTGAAAAGATGAAAATGATAGCACCACTTTGTATCTAAGCCCTCCTCCAGTAGAGAAACTTTCCAC
>KN883871.1:57834-68552 GCA_000934455.1 Apostichopus parvimensis
ATTCATTTTTTCCGAAACTACCTATCAGATCATGAGGAAAATTTATCCTGGTGGACCTTTTAGCGAACTGATTGCATTACTTAAGAAGAAGTTCACATGGAGTCCCATAATCAAAGAGCAATTGACTATTTAGTCAACTTTTCGATTTCGAAAACACTTTTTTTTTTAAATTATGACAAAATTTTATGACACCTTTGACAAAATTTGGGGGGCCTGTGCCCCCCCCCCTGGGCCCCAATGGGCACGACGCCACTGCTAAGTTGCTGGTTCTCACCCCGTATCACACATCTACATTTGTATGTTTCATGTATAGTTTAAAGAGAATCTATTATAGCAATTGAACACATCTGTATATATTGTGTGTGCCGTATATACCGGTATATCTCTAAGGGCGTTCCATATTCCATGATACTTTCACTGATAATATCTATATATATATATATATATACAGGGTAACATGCAATTCCTTACACCAGTATATAGAAAGCTTCATGCAGGACTAACCATAAAGTGTCAAAATGGGTAACGTCGTGCGTGTGAGACTAAGGAGATATACGAAACTAGAAGGAAGCAATTTTCTCTTCAGAATGAGAGGTAATGGTCATTCCCAGGCTGGAAAAGAGACGGATTTTGTCGTCAAAGTGAAAAAGCGAAACCGAGATCATTCCGGTAATGAAACGGTTACGATTGCCTTTGTCAACGAAACCGGAAAAGAATCGAATGAATTTATTTTGGATGTTGCCTGGGAAGAGGATGAAACTGATGATGTTGCTACCGGCGGTGACTTCGGTACCGCTGAAGAAGTTGAAATTTTTAGTCGATCAAAAACTGGGTTTCGTCAACGCGTCTTTAACGGAATTTTAAGCAAACGGAATTAAGCCAGACGGCAAAACGAGGCTCTAGAATTATAGTCAACGCGACACTCAATATATATACTCATTCAGTTTTCTACAATGGTTTCTTGAACTGGATAGAGGCAAAAATATCATTACCAATATATACAAAAATATAAAAACATTATTGGGAATGTTAAATGAGATTATTCTTGACATGGAGATAGAGAAATATTCCTTTTTTTCGGATGCTGATTGACTTTCATACAGATTGTACTACGTCGGTTTTTAACTACACAAATCGGCGGTGGAATCAGTTTGACGCTAGCTGAAACCGTGCGTAGAGTTTAATCACTCCGTTTTCTTTATTAACTTGAGCCGCAAAAAGTGTAGGCTATAAACCTATATATTTATTGCCGAGGAGATGACGTCATTTGGGCTGATCGAGGGGAAGTTAGCGTGAAGTTTGTTCTTAACGGAAAATGGAAAAGAAAGTCGAAAAGAACTGCATGAAGAAATGACATATACTTGTGATTGACTATCGCAGACGTCTGCCGTTACCTATCCTCAGCCTTGTCCGCCCGGTGGGCGTATATTGTGGTATTGACGCCCAAATCCGGCTAATTTAAAAAAAAATGATATGGCCTATATTCTTGTAACGTTTGAATTAGTAAATTTCGGGGGGGGGGGGTGGAAAAGATAAGAACTATGGTAGCTTGTAGACTACATATTGACCGGACTTGTCGTGGAGTATTCCGACCTGTAATGTCGGCTATAGCATGAACTTGTGTATAGCGTTTTAGCGCATTACTATAACCTACACCGTATTGCAATTATGTTGAAGAAGAAACTAACGTTAAAGTAAACAGTAAAGGCTCATTTTGAGCGCGAGTCAATTTGACGGGCCTATTTCATCGGCTGATATACTATCAAATGGTCATTTAAACTAATTGTGATGTCTGGTCGGAACAAAATTAGTCGTTGCTATGGTGATTTCTTCACAGATATCACCCCCTCCCCCCCTCCTCCTCCAACTGCAGTATATATGCGTGTATATATTTTGTTATAAAACTGAGCAAACTACAGGGTTTTATTTACTGAGCATTGGATATATATACAACGAAATCATAGAGTAGTTAAAATGAAGTAAAAAAAGAAAAAAGAATAAGGAGCTAAGTTTTCGGTAGGGATTTTGCAGTGAAGACTGCATACCTCGCTCAATTTTGACCACCATATCGTAATCATCAATGACAAGCACAAAATTATGAATACCATGCATGCATGCTGAAATATATTAATCAAAACTGCCAATGCTGAAAAGATTGTTGTAATAATTGTTTAAACTAATGTGGCAATTTTAGCATATCGAACCGTTTGTGTGTCCCTATATAGTCACGTTATCAAATATCTATAATAGCTATACTCTTTATGTATCACCCATTGCTTGCCCCAAATGTTAGCATGCTATGGAATCGGCTAAATATTTCCAAGGTGCTGTTCTGGATTTTTCTATTAAGTCGTTATTCGGTGACATTGAGGAGAGTATTCAGTGTTGGTACCGCACCACAATTAGAGTAGTGTTCATCCGCTTGAAAGGTTAACCATTGTCATAGCAAAGAGGTAAAACTACCTAAGGTAAAGCTTGCTTAAGCATGTTATCAGTTACTGTCATTGTTTGTTCTGCTTTGAAAGAGCATAATTTAAAGTACAGATTGTGTGAAAATAGGGAGGATCGAAGGTGATATAAACCACTTTAGAAAATCTTTGGTGAAATGTTGATATACTCCGCCGAGCGAGCAGATGGAAGGGTGGGGGTTCAGTGTGCTAAACTTGCTCCTTTTCTTGCTCAAAATCTAAACGATCATGATATGGAAGTTTGCAAGTGCCATGATAGGCCAAGATCTCAGCTATCATTGTGGTGGGTAGGATATACCAGATGAAAACTTTTATCTATGCTATGACAGATCTTGAAAGAGACGAGTTTAGTGTGTAAGTCAATGGAACAATTAATTGTGGTGCGAGACCTGTTGGTGTAAAATGGTCAATGACCATTTGAACATACGTGACCATTATCTTACTTTCTATTATATCTGGGTGCAATATTCTGATGAGCTACATAAGCTTGTTCACGTTGTTACGTAGTTTACTAGCAATTTTGCTTCAATTATGTATTTTTATTGTCTTTTATGTTCCGTTGGTTTAATAAAGCACTAAAAGGAGCGAACATAGTGAAAATAAACACATGTCCGCGCACATCAATTGACATTTCACACCAAAGTGTGATTATTAATGTATGTTTTCACCACTGACATTTCCAGATTATCAGTGAATCGATTTGACCTAAACATCTGTCAAACAGGGGCAGTGAGAGTCCCTAGTTCGAAGTGAAGTGAAGGAGTGTAAATAGTACCTAGAATTTGTATGGGCTTCTCGGCCTTTTGGCTTAGATCATGTGTAGCATTATAAGTTGCCCTTGAAGAGGAATCGTGATACACACCTGATGATGATCACACAGTCACAGTCTTGATGCAAGGGGACTGGGGATGAGAGCGGATCAGTCGTTCGGTTGTTTGGCTTTTCGTGCCCAGGTTCCTTCTTGGGTGACTTTCCATTAAAAAACGTCGTCATTAATCTCGCAGTCCACCTCTACCTCTCGCCCTATAAGTTTGCGAGTCACAGTGGCGTTCACATGAAACTGCATGCATAGGGGGGGGGGGGGGCAAATTCACGATTGATGTAGGTATAGGGGCATGAAACTTTATGAAATAGCCAAAGGCGAATCAAGGATCCCGGGGTCATTGAAACACACTCCTTTGTAGGGGAGGGGTAGGGGGTAAAATGTAGATGTAAAATCGTGTTTTCTGATGCACTTTTAAACTATTGAAATTAGGTCAGTGAAGAAGCTCTAAACACAAGGTTGTGTTAATAAATACTTTGAGTGAGGTTTGGATATAAGGAGATGTGAAGCCATAAGTGGTCTTTCCTGGTTGAATGCAAAAAAAACTCCCCGACTGAACCAGTCTCCCCTCCCGACTGACGAGGGGGTTGGGGAGGGGAACGTCCCCCCCTCTCGGCACGCCACTATTACTTTAGTATCATGATCAGCGGGGTCAAAACTTCCTCTCATTTTTGGGGGAGGAGGGAGGGGGGGGGGGGTTTCAATAGCAGGACACTTTTCCATTACAAATTTATTTGAGTTGTAAACATAAGGTCACTTCTTAATTACAATAATAGAAAACGGTATACACTGTCACCCAAAACAGGACACTTCTTATTAATGAAAAGGATACCCTTTCCCCCGTATTATTGAGACCATGGGGCGCTAATCCGACTCCGTACTGAGACCAGGCAGGCAGACACGGACGATATATTCCTCTGTACCAAGGAGCTACTGTGGCAGCGGGAGGGCGAAGCAGTACCAGCAAGAATATGAATGGGGTGAGCAAGCATGTTTGCGATGAAATAAATTAGTACCGAACAGGGGATTGTTCCCCACCCCCAAGTGACACGGCGCTACCATGTTGCAATATACGTTATTATCTACTCTGCAACGCGCTTGCGCTTTCCTGCATAATTCGCCGTTAGTTATATGCGTTTCGATATATGTGTGTCATGGGAACACATGATATACAGATTTTTACCAAAAAATCTTTTACAGATTTTTACAGATTTTACAGAACCGTTGAGTATCAATATATAGTATTAAATCTATTTTGAATCGAAAATAATAAAGGGTCACTATTTGCCGATGCTGGTACAATAATGCTGGCATTTGGATGAATGATTTAGAGTAAAAAATTTGACTGAAATATGCTGGTAAATCTTCTTCGTAACATCGGAGACAAAAATAGACGGTGCATGCACGAAAGACACAAATATAAAGATTTTTTTTATTATTTGCACCAAATTTTTGGTAGATGTTTTCAAAAGTATACTTTCCTTGTGGTTCTGCAGTTTTCAAGTTACTTCCAGATAATTCAGGAATATTAAATTTGGACATTTTGTTTTCAGAAGGAAAACTACTTGTGTGACCATGTGTGACCAAACATAGCATATTTTGGGCCAATGCTGCATGACCTTATACCACAGGATGGAATGAGGCTTGTGTTAAAGCTGTTTATTGAGTTGGGTTGTACCTTTGCGAAGTTACAAAATTATATTACTACAAAGAAAGAAAACATATATATCACGTGTAGGCTACGTAATACATAACTATTTACGGTGACATGTACATGTGGTACAACCTATACACAGTCAAAATTCTTCAACGTTAGTTTATCAAAACTTGGAAAGTATAGCACTAGTTTTGCACCAAAGCCCCCTCCATTTTACCAAATGTCTCAAAGGGGGAGGGGAAACCTTCCCCTTATTCCGCGCTCGCCTGTACGACTTAACACCTTACCCCCCCCCCCCCTCGTACAAAGAAGGTAGTCGCGCCTCTAAGAGATTTGTGTGGATATTACCATTTCACCACTCATACTAAGCGATGTGTTAAACGTTTAAAGCCGTGCACTGGTGCAAAACATGGTTATGTTCCTCGTTAAAGCAATGTCATCTTTTCTGTTTCTTCTATAAACCTTGCTAGGTTTTACATAAGTTTACTCTCTGTACTATAGTGCGAATTAAACTGTTTAGTTTGGGTCCACCAATGCTTATGGCAAATTCAATACAAAATAAAGCATTAAGCACTATGCATCTTACAAGTTGCCTTTTACCTGACCGGCCCCGCAAAACGTACACGCCAAGTTGGCCAAAACGGCACTTAAACGGAACTCTGATGGAATTAAAATCATGCATAACTATAAATTCCATATCCCCCGGTCTACCTGCAACATTCAAACAGCCGATCCTACACATACGACCCGCCCACCTGGCCTTAGACCAACCAATGCCCTCGCTCCCAAACAACACCACCGTCTGGAGAGAACAGCTGCAGGTTTCGTATGGAACATGCAATTACAAATTATTCAGACAGATCGCCCTCTTAAATATGGTTTTTGCTTAGTTGTATTTTAAGGTGGCGCTGTGTATCTTTTACAAAGTTTCTTTCTATGTTGAAGTAGCAAACATTGCCGTGTTATCGTTATCATTATTTGGGATTTATTTACTTTCAGATTGAAGTAGCAGTAATTCCACATTGTAAGAAATTTGAATGGAATATACCAAGTTTCTAAAGGTTTGAATTTGGTGGACATATCTTCATCCGTCCCCCTCATTTTTTTTTGACATTTTCCACCAAACTATAGGGGGAAGGAGGAGGGGCTGGGCGACCCGTTGACCTCGTATACACTGTTACACTGATAAATAAGACGTACGCAAGAAAACATCACTTCTCACTGCCATACTATTCATAAGCCTGAGGAGAAAAGCAAGTTAATAACTTCTACCGCGGTATAATACCGTACAGCGGTGGCGGACTGACCACACGGGCATTTGGGCAATGCCCGGTGTCCCGGTAGGCCGGTGGGCTGGTGGGCTGGGGAGCCTGGTAAAAAATTACAGCCCTTTTTCACAGTAGTTAATAAAAGACAGACGGGCTGTGTAGAAATATATATTTTTAACTGTGGGAATCAGCTCATGAAATCACCATGTTAGTGAGTCCGTTAGTTCGTAACAAAGAACGTGCTATTGGCAACCCGTCAGTGCTAATGGATTTAATCAAGTGTTGCTTGTGGAAAATTATTTTTGGGGTCATTTCTAAATGATTATTGTAACCTACAAAATTGAGAAATATAGCACCATTTTGCATCTAGGCATTCCTTAACTTCAAAACATCTCAATGGGGAGGGGGAGACCCCCTCCCCTGGGCCGGTTTTAAGACCCAGTCCGCCCCTGCCGTACAGTGTACTGCATGGTTAGTGATGCACGTCATTTCACACAAGTTTCAGTAATGATGGTGTAAATAAACCAATAACTGTAATCTACCGTAAGGGAAAAAGCAATTTAATTGATTCGTTTGTTTGTGGCAACCACACAGGCGACAAATTTTACAGATAAGTCGATAAATAAGCAACGTTGCCACGTTTGTCATAGTTATATTTAGCACATGGTGAATGCGTGGAAATTGGGAAATTCTCCATCATATCTAAAAATAGGGAAGGCAGGTGTATACACTCCCTTCCACAAATTAAAATGGCGTAGTATCAAGGTTTCTGTACCGATTTCTCTCCTGATGCAATTCCTATTATTCGTTTTCGAGTTATTGATAGTTGAATTGTAACAGTATTAATATTTGATATAAGAATCTTTATTGAGCATAAAAGGCATTGGCAACCACTCCATCTCAGTAAAATAGACAATAAAACAATCATAAATACATAAAAATCTGATTCCTAAAACGAAAAATTAAGACTTAGGCTACTACGTCCATGTTCTGACACATAACATTGGCCTATATTTCCTACAGAAAGAACGACTGTATCTCTCGGCGGTTCGGCATCTCATGACAATGGGTCTGCCCGTTCGATTGCTGTAATATACCCGATGCCCAAGAGGATGTTGGGATGACATGATTGACTTCATATTAATAATTTGGACACTAAGTGTTTAATACACCAATGAGTGAAGTGTATTCATATTTTAATGCATCAAAATTTTGAAGGGAAAAAAATTGGATTTTTCTCAACAAAACGGCAGTTTTTATTTACTGTTTGGTTGTTAGTACCTTTATACAAAAGGACTCTTTAATTATATTTACAATTTCCAATTATCATCATAAGGTAACTTAATCATAACGAAAATACCCTTCTGCATTAACACAAATGAAAAACTGTCGATATTTTTGCATAAACCAAAAGAGCATTTTAAATTTATAAATAGAGGAAACGGTTAAGGACTTTCAGAAAAAATGGAGGGCTGGGGAGGGGGCTCCTTTATGCTTGGTATAAATGAATGGAAACTTTCCAGATTGAATTCGCTTAAATTGGGATAGACGATTTATCTGTTTAAACTGGCTTTGTTTTAAGATGCAGTCTCTAAAATGTGGGTGATAGAAATCAATATATACATGAATTATTGCAAAACTTATATCCCTTACACGTCCCACTAATCCTGATACCGAGTGAAACCTTGTGTAAATACACTGCTGGAAGAGTAAACATAGCTGGGATCATTGTTATAAATAACAATTATTTGTCTAGTCGGTTCAATTACTTACGAATGATCGATTAAAGCTACATTATGAATTAATTAATGCCATTCTTCTGTCCAGCGTATTGGAATAGGGAATGTAGAGGCTGGGGGGGGGGGCAGAGTGAGCCGTAGCCCCACTTTGAAAAGTAGGGCCAGGAGTATATTTGTTTGTTGTATAGTAATAAAGAATAAGGGAAGATGCAATTTCGTTACTAGCATAAAGTGAATATTTCACTATGTAAAATTATATTGCCATGCAGCATGAACGTCCACTATTTTTCCTTCATTGTTAATAGTGTGGCCTTCCCTTTAAACACGTTTTTCATTTGATATTTTGTCATACAGTATATATAGCTTTAATAAGCTACTCTATTGCAAAATGAATCACCCAATACTAGCAACTCATTGACCTATTACACACAAGCACGTGACTCGTTATGCTAATTATTTACGCGAAAAACCTTAAAACGTTTTCTTTATTGACATTTCTCAAACCAAGGAGGTTCTCCCTTATTTCCTCCTTGATTAAACAACTGTCTTGGTATTTGTTTTTTTCCTTTGTTTTACCTTTCTTTTGCTATTCAAATTTGAATCAACTCTGTTTGTTTATTTTTTTCTCTTTCTCTTAAAGGGTATATCTGCAGTCCCTATACGTGATTGTATGATATTCAAATGCAGCCAAATTTACCATTCATAATGTACGGAAAAAATGCATTCTCATATAAACATACTGAGACTAATGTAAGCGACGTAACGGGCGATGTAGAACTCAAGGGCCTCGTATGTGGATGTCTCAGACTTTTCTTGGACTACGAAGTCAAATGTGCCGGAGGTTGCAGAGGAGAGGAGAGGAGAGGGGAGGGGAGGAGATGAGAGGAGAGGAGAGGAGAGGAAAGTTAATTTTTCGATATAAGGTAACTTTTCTTCACCGTAAACGCAACACACACAATCACCCTTTAAGTCGCGGCTATCTCCGAGGCGCAATCACCAAACACGCTCTGTGTGCGTAAACATCTCTCGTACAATAAAAAGACGAATTAGTTAATATGTTGTTGGTTATATAAACATTACGTCATAAATGTTCAGTTCTAAATGTAGAAGAATTATAAACACCCTCAAGCTTATAAAAGTCGAAAGCATTCTGTTAAGTTTAACAAATTGATTTGAAAGACATTAACAAGCAAATCCTTATCAACTAACAGAAAAGAATGGAGGTCGGATTAAAATGTTTCGTCTTACTGGTTATCGTTGTAGCCAATACTAGCTGCAAGGAGGCTCCTGAAAAATGCTGCGTTGAACCAACGTATGAAGTATTCATGGGTAAGTTATGTTGACATTAACTTTGAAAGAAAAAACTAAACCAACCTGTGGTCTATATAGGCAAGTTTAAAATAAGTTAAATAAAGTTTAAAACAAAATGGCGAAAGTTTTTATGCGCCATTTGAAACCCGTGACTGTTCTACTAGATCAAGATTGAATGTTAATTCTAACTTTCATAGAATTAGGAGCTCATAAAAATAATTATTTATCTTACAGAGAGACAAATGGCATGTGTAGGTTAAATGATTTGGGGACATTGATCCTACCAAGGATTCTTCTTCGTATAAAATGCCCCGAAACGTCAGGCCCTTTAAGTTTAACAATTACCATATTGTGTGCTGTCCGTTATTATTTCAACAACAAAAAAGTTTAAGTAAAGTAGCAATAGCAAACGGCAGGGAACGAATTTTAATCATGATATTAACCAATAATTTCTTTGCTTTTGTGGTAAACTATTTGAAAGATTCACAGTATCATTCAATGTTGGTGAACTTTTCGGCGCGCATATATCGAACATCAACCGACACATGGATTTATATGCGGTACATATAATTGTGTGATATATGACGTAAAATTACATTTTGATTCTTAAACAAACGACAACTTCACAATAGCAATGTAGAAGTTTCCATCAGCCGCGACTAAGCCACGGTTAAATTATTGACATATAGGCTAGCTGTAATAGTCTTTTAAAGAAATTATATTTTTTATTCTGGAAACATCATTATATTTAGTGGGCCATATGGCGCTCCATGCATACGATTCTTTGCATGTAAAATTGCAGTGAAAATCTCTTATAAGGCCTACTCTACCTGGCGTAAATATAGATTTGGAATACATCAGTAACAGAAGTTACATATCCTAAAGTCTTCCTGAAATAATAATAATTTCGTACAGGTATTTTACGTTCTTGAAAAAATGAAGAAAACACACAAACAAATTATGCCAAACCACAAAAGAAAATATTGCAAACAACTGTAGTATCTTGCTTGTTTGTTTTGTCTTTACTTCTCTTTACAAATGTAATTTATCGCTAATCAAAATCATGTTATTTACTGTTATTTATTCATGTTTTTTTTATGGATGTAGGGGGAACTATCGCCCAGGTGATCAACGGTTCAGGTGTTGGAATACTCATGAACACACAAACAGCTGCAGATCACGATCAACACATGTATGGCTCCGAAGCAGGTTATTACGTCATCGGTGGTTACTATGTTGAAGTTAAGACCATTCAAGACTGGAACGCGGTAGGCTTTTTATAAATCCTGCAGGGGATAGAAAGCCATGCTTGTTTTCTTGCTTCTTTTTGACACTATAAAGTTATATAGTTACAAACGTAGGTTGGTTAAATATATAACAATAAACATCATCAATTCAAAACTATATAGACATGTTTAATATCAGATGTACTTATCTTAGCCTACTTTGCAC
>KN883871.1:72285-90150 GCA_000934455.1 Apostichopus parvimensis
CACTGTAGGCGTTTGTCACCTGTATCGAACAATACTAGTTCTGTTTTTTGGTGACATATTTGCCTTACTCTAAAGACCAAACATGATTCTAACAAACTCGAAGTAATTTGTTATTCCTAAAGCCGGATCTCGAAAGAGATACTTTAAACAGAAAGGGAGGTAAACGACAAAGGCAAATAAATATATATAATTAAAAACGTAATGAGTTGGAAAATCCAGAACAGTGAATATATGTATATAATATCTATTTTTTTTTTGGCACAACGTTGGGTGTAGATATCATTATAGACCTAATCTATAGTCTTAATATGCGTAGGAAACACCATGAAGTTACATGTAGGCCTACGTAGCATTTTTATGTTAAGTTTGGCGGAACTTTGTTTACATATCAGCATTTCTTACAGAATTCCATTACAACGCAGTTCAAAGTGGCCTGGTCAAAGAGAGTTTTAATTTAAAAAATAAGTAAAAAACTCTTTGAATATCCAGATTTTATATTTTATTTTGTGATTAGCACTAATGTTCGATAAAATGTCTACACGATGAATTTGTCATAATTGAGTGGAATTTTAAAGCACTCAGACGAGGGCATTAATTAGTATGGGTGTGTGTGTGGGGGGGGGGGGGTTACTTGTTCCTTTTGGGCCTGAGAGCTATAGGCCTATATTTTTAGTACAGACCTTTCATGAATCAATGAAATTTGAATGGTGCCGGGGTAGGAATAGGCTGTCAAAAGGGATGTAGTGTTGAGGGGTGGAGGAGAGTGCAGAAGGACCGAAGGATTGGGGGGGGGGTGTGATTATCGATGAGGTGGGGCCGATCATCCCTATGCCATTATTTGCTCCATTAACAGCGTGCGAGTGAAGTGTACCAATTGCAACGAATCGTACACACTGCCTAATGCTATACGTAAAGTGCTAGCGTAAAGAAATGGCAGAATGTGTTATAGTTTGCGCACTATTCAAATTCCCCGACCGGTTAACATTAATAATATTCCGTTCAAAAAAGAAAGGAAACATGAATTCACAAACAAGTCAAAGCAGATATGAGTGTTGCGTTCGATCTTTTTATGTAATTTTCTTCACTTTAATGTAAAACAAGAACAAATACCAAACAACAACATACCACATACAAGATACACATCAAAGGCCACACTGGCAATTTCGGTGAGAACAAACAGAGTTTAAAGAAAAACCACATATATATCTATCAGAAATCATAACTTTCTTCAATTTGAACAACTTAAGATTTCATGTAAATTGCATACTTGAAGACCGCCACCACTTTGGCTTTCTCAGGTACCATACTCCATTTATCAGACCCCACTGGGCGAAGTTAACACCCCAACGTTCATGAAGGAAAGACAAAAAACAATATATGATTGCCATATTCATTTTGACCATTTTAAGTCGATTTTGCTGAAATTGAGGCGGATGGGCATAACCTCAAATTTCTGCTTTTTTAAGATCAGAGTGGCAAAGCTTCTTCCTGTATGAATTGAGGGTTTGGATCTGTAGGCCGAAACCTTACCTCTCACAGCTGACTATCAATATGATAAAAATATGCATAAATTGAAATTTGAAATGGCCAAAAAATGTCCACTTTTCAGATCGGGGTAGCTTGTATTGCACTATTCAGGGTAACCTTAGTTGATTGATGGTCATAGCAAGCTAATCTAAAAGGTCAGAAGTGAAAATATATGGAGTATGCTACCATCATTTGGTTCAAGCAAGACACATTTGTCGAATGATCGGATCGAAAAAAGTATCAGACCAAATGCCATCCAGGGAGAGGGAATTGGAAAGCAAGCGGGTGCTTGAAATTTGCAAGAAGTGAGACAAAAAATGATTTCCTTCAGAAAACAGTGATGAAATAGTACCCAGGTATAAAAAGATGGCCATTATTTCCCTTTGCCAATGCTAATGAATTGCTGAAAGTTTAGACATGCTGCTATAAATCAGTTGAATAATAATTAGAGTCACCCCCCCCCCCCCCCCCTTCCGTTGCAAGTTTTCATGTTTCCTTACGTATGTTATGATATTATTGAAATGAGAGTACATTGTCCTGTAATAATATTTAAAATAATATTTGCTTTTTATATAGCACTTTATACCAGCGATAGGTCTCAAAGCGCTTTACAGACGTTATGTTACCCCTGGTCAATGATAACCTGTCCCAGAGACAATCCCTCCAGTCGGCAGCAGTTATATACTGCGCCCAATGACAAGATACCTCACAGGTACCCATTAAACCCCTGGGTGGAGAGTATCCAAAGTTTTTCTGGCCTCTTAACTGACCCTGGACACAGAGAATGTAGCCTCTTGAATGTCCTTTTGTCAGGCCTGAGGGTGATCACCTCTGCGGGTTTAATACCCAGCTACCCAGTTATTCTGATTACCCAGTTTATCAACTCTAGTTGGTTTAAATCGATCACGAGTTCACCCCGTGATGTCATAATTCCTTGCTACGGACACAGCTATATACTGCATCATCTCTGTGATGGATGTCGTAACAAGTACCATTTCATAGAACTGAAATACAAACCAAAAATTCTGTTAAAATGATTCGAGTCTGACCCTACAAAATCGCTAGCAGAAATAGCGACTGTGTCGTCTGGTTTAACACAACCGTGTCTCCTCTCAATTTGCCATGGCAACGTTGCATCTTGCGAAGCACAATGACATGAAAATGTATGAATTGTAAAAACCTTGAAAATCCCTCCAAAACTGGACATTTCGATAGATATTACAGAAGTCAACCCCAAAAATGAAACAACATGGGTCGAGTAGGATGTTAAAATTAACATATAACCAACCGACAAAACTTGACAAAGAAACAGATAAAACAGTTCCAAATTTCAGTACAAAAACATCACATTACTGATATAATGCTAGAAATGATATAACACATACAACAGTACCTTCTTTTTTTTATTCTTTTGAAAATATTTTGCAAGAAGCAATGTATCTGAGTAAAAATATAAAAATGTATATATATAAAAAAAAGAAAAGAGATAAGATTGAAGACTGTTAAGAATATCACCTTGATTTCATCCACTTCACACACGACAAAGAGACCAACCAGCTACAATTAATGCAGCAAATTTTTACATGAAGATAGACGAGTAGGATTAAAAGCTTTTGTTTCACTTGAAAAGTTATACATAGATTAAAAATATGAATTCTTCCATTTATAAACTCAAGGCCTGTGTTTTTTCAACCCCCTCTCTTTAAAATTCTTCAATGTGAAGCATCATTTTTTTTTTTTTTAGAAAGACATTCTTAATGGCGACAAATATTCCTGAACAGTATGGCGAGTCTTGACTATAGGCAAACAGATAAGTAAGGTTTTAGTAGATAGAATTGGCAGAGAAATAAATAGTTTCATGATCCAACTCTCTGGGGTGTGTTTAACTATTTATTATTTTACATATTTATATAAAGCAGCCACAACCGGTGTGTAGTACCTTTGAACACAATACAATTCTTCAACTCACTGGTGTCACTAATATGTAAAACTTGGATCTTGAACTGACAAAATTTCTGCACAATATCTCTCTTATAAAGAGCAAAACAGACTCAACAAATACTTGAACACGATATATAACAGGCATGAAGGGTATGTCGCTGAGGGTTGAAAAAGGCATCAACTTTGTCCACCAGAAAAAAAGAAAAAAGAAAACGGATTCCTCACAAAACTTGCACTTTCAGTGAGATTATCTTTGATAGGACGTGTACCGTACCGTACGAAGTTTAGTTTGCTTAATAAAAAGGTTTCATAATAACAAGGTCATGATTGCAGTGAAAGCGTTTCTTAGCACACACAGGTGCAAACTTTAGCCTTAATGTGTTTGAGAATACAAAGCTGTTTACACGAAACGTCACATGAAAGTTGGAAAGCTAATTTGAATGGTAAAGACAAAAAAACAACACAGAACCCCCCAACCTCCAACCGCTAAGCCTCAAAAAATATACCCCCCCCCAACAACATTCCCAATAAAGCAACCAGCTAAAAACTATCTAAAGTTGATGGATTTAATGTCAGCTTTTTGTAGATATCTACATGTGATTTTTTTGTGTACTGTATGGGAATTGGGTAAAGGACTTTAGGTAACATTTTCTTGTTCATTAGTCATGATAAGAAACAAACTTTGAAATGCTGACAAGTCTCTCATGAACAGAGAGGAAGTACTTAAACCTCAGCCTGCAACTGTGTCACCAGTTTTGCTATGATGTTGGAATAAAAAATAAATAAAAACATCAGCCATTGTTAAAAATTTGAAAATATAATAAAAAAAATGGTATTAGGAAAAAATCAAAAAAGGAGTAATATGCAAACCGATATCAGAACAAAAATGAATCTAAAACTGAAACGGAAACTACACCTCTGAAATGTCTGTTTCATATATCAAGACAAGATTTATGAAAGTTACTTGCTAGTTGATATGATTTTAAATGAATGAAAAAGAAAAGAAAAAAAAAATGGAAAAAAGAAAAAAAAAAACAATAATGAAAGAAACATTGCGACAAGGAGCCTTGTTTTTTGCGTGTGCAATTTTTGGTTAAAATGGCAAAATTTGCCTAAAAACTCATTTCCCCTGAAAAAAAAGATTCACAAGGAGTTTAATATTAGTGTAAAAAAAAATTTGCCGAGGAAAACACTGGGAAGATTGTGGCATAGAAATTAAACTTAATGTGTCAAGATAATATGCAAAGTAACCATTATGACAACAATCTAGTTTGATTTCTTAACAAGGAAACCTTTGTGTGTAGATAAAAACAAGAAAAGATTACATTGCCAAGCCAATCATAGCAAGATCTCTTTGCACATTAGCCATTTCCGATACCGCCTTTGGAAAATTTCTTTGGAAAAAAATTGGTGAAAGAGACGAGTAGGAATAAAAAGAAAATTGCAAAGACCGTCAGCTTCCGTTTGCATTTTAAAACCTTTTGCTTTTTACAGAAAACGGTTCAAAAACAAAAATGAAGAAAGTTGAACACTTTGGTTAAAACTTAGTGGTACTTTAAAGTAAATTTCAGAAAGAGGGTTGTTACTTAACAAGTTAACATTTTTGTCGATTGAGGTTGTCATTCTAAACTTAAATCCCTCCAGCTTCATGTTACAGTTTATCTGGATCAGTTGGGTGAGAAAAATAGTGTAGCCTTGCAGGGGTGGGTGAGGTGGGGCTAAGGGGGGGGGGGAGACTTCCATGTAATTGGAAATTGGGACATCCAATTCTGCTCTAGAACGATATTGGTTGAATATGGTTGATTTTGATATGTTAACAGACCTCCCCATCAGATCAAAATCCAAATATTTTGAATTATTCTGGTACTTATTTTGTAAATTTTAACATACGGTACCATAGTGGTTTTAGCTTGCATATTCATAAACAGATACAATTAACATTGCCAAACACTCGTAAACTGAATGTGTGACCAATCTGCCAGCCTTCATAGCGAGTTATTAATGGGAAGTCACATCTATTAGAAAGACTGCTTACTATCCAAGCAGTGATTTGCCGTAGTCTTCACTGCTAGCAGTGGTCTTCTTTGCTGTCCCTAAACGACCATTTCTTATGTGTTGTAAATACCTCGAAGTTCAGAGAGATATTTCTCGTTTCAAAAGTTGTCAAACTGGAAAATGTTTCCAGATCCATAATATGGAGATCTACTAGTTCTCAAATAGCATGAATTTATACATTTGTTTAAACCCTCAAAATTATTTTCATTGGGTCAAGGTGGAGAAGAGGGAGGGGAGAGTGCTAAATGTTACCTGTTTGCACAGGTTAGGTACATAACAAAAGTGCATTATGTTGAGTAGAGACAGGTAAGCCAGGAGCAAAGTAAACTGATTGAATTCTGTGTAACTTAAAAAGTAAAAAAAAACTGTACTTAGGACCATCAATGGACAAAGCAGTAAAAGTGTAACTACGACACAAATTATGGTAATGCATAGTTGAAGTCATTTTAGGGGGTTATCGCCATGGTGATGTAGTATCTGAATATGAGAGGAGACTGTTCTACTTTCATGCAACCTCTATCTTACCCGACTTTACTATAGGTTTGTTACACATATAGGTGACCTTCACAAGAGGAACCATCTACATCTACTTGAAGTTAAACTATCGGACCAATCTTTGAGAAGTTCGATAATCTTTTGGACAAGGGCAATTTGGTGGGTTATAGGTGTATTACTAAAGCATTAAAGGCATGATTAAAGCAAAAATGTCTTTGAAAAAAAGAAAAAAAGAAAAAAGAAAAAAAGATATGGGCTGTATTTGCTAGTTTTCAGTTTCTAGGTTAATTTTTGCTACTATTGTCCCTACTATGTTTTAGTCTATCATTTTACAAATGCAGCTATGCAAACTGTCTTAAAGTGTTTATTTTAAGGAATCGTAAAAGAGAAAATGTAAGGAGAGTAATAAAAATCTGATTATTGATGGTCATTTTGGCTACCCAAAAATACTACAAAACTGAAAAAAAAAAAAAAAAAAAAAAAACTGGAAACAATCCAATGCAAATTTGAAATTTCCATCATGAATTCTAAAACATATCACTTGTTTCTTTTTTTCACATTTATCGTATTCTGAGTATTTTAAATTAAAGACCAGCTCACCAAGTGAAATACTTTTAAAAAATCACACAGTGTTTTTAGAGTGAAATTTTCTGGAAGACTAAACAAGAGGAGACAGCGAAAAATATTCACCCCTGTCATCAGGTAATCTAAACTCGCTTCAATTCCCTTGTAAATACGAGAACATTACGTAACAGAAATGAGGTCAACAAAGCTATCATTCTGAATCATTTTGACCGAGCTATGTAACGTTCACACGTAATAAGGGATCCCCCCTGGCCAACGAAAGAAAAATATGAGCTTTTAAACAGCCGTATGTGACTGTTTGCAAACTAGCAAGCCATTAATCGTTAAGCCTTGCGATACAAAAAAGAATAATATTTATAAACTATATACGTAGCGTAACGATCTGTTCTTATTTCATTTGTAAATTGTGGATGTCGATTCCGCAATTTCCTGCTAACAAGGGGCAGTCATTCGGTAGTACAAAATTGATAAATTACTAATTTTCAGGTTTGAAATCATCTTTTGTTTTATGAGTCAGAAATGCAGCCATAACAGACGCTTGTCATTTCCGCGAGAAACCGTCTGTTTTTCGCTGTGTAATAGTTTGAAAAGGAAGGGTTGAAACCATCTGCTATGTATATCACAGTAGCCCATGACAAAGATTAAATTACATTTCCATGAAAAAGTTTATAGTTGTATGCTTGATTGATTACAATACTACTGTGATGAAAGCGATAAAAAGTCATGCACATCAAGCTACTCTGTTACATGCAAAATTTACATTAGTTATCATGAAAGTAAAACCTTTTAAGCATGTGGCATTATTAACTTCCTGATGAATACCATATATGTTGGACATGATTCAATAACTTGATATATTACCACCGTTTATGGACTAGGTGTATTACCATAACGATACACAGTCGACCTTCTCGGTGAATCCGTAATTGCAAACACTGTCAGCAACAGTACAGGGGAAGTATTGAAGCACAATATTCAATAACTTGATATATGTCATCATAGTTATGGAATTGCTGTAACCATGGTTATTGTTTATGGTTTTTGCTAAAGTGAGTAGCTAACATGTAAACATTAATAGTAACACTGTGGGGAAGGTATCAAACCTCATGGTTCAATAGCTTGCTTGGTATGTTATCGTGGGTTATGGACTTGCTTCTATATAACCATGGTAATACACAGCTGTTCAGCTTAGTGAGTAGGCAATTGCAAAAATTGATAGTACTTAGCCATTAACGGGGGAGGGGGGAAAAGATATGGAACAGCTGCACCTTTTTATACTTATGACAGCAGACAGCTTCCATTTTGCACTTACTGTGATCAAGGTCAAAGGTTATTAGAAAGTACTATGGCACATTAGGAGAAACAGCAAAGCTTGTGGAAAGAGAGAATTTCTGCTAAAGTATCATCAATCGTAGTGGTTCTTATTTTGGTCACTAAACTGGACGTTGTTGCTATGGTAACCATTCTCATGTTTGTTCACAGTCTTCACCTCATCCACTTTAACAAATGGAAGGATTCTCAAGGAGTGCTGTCAAGAAAATATAAGAAATGATAAATTTGGAGAGAATTAAACTAATTATTGTTGCAAAAATATGTAGCTGTGGTCAAATTAAGGTATCAGAAACTTACAACATACCTAACCCTTGCCTCGTTTGACTCAAAGTTGAACCGAGCACAGAAATGCACGTCACAATGGCCATGAGATTAACTTAATATCATCAGCTCCAGGACAGACAAGGATTCAGGGTATACAAAATGTAACCTTAAGAGTAATGACTTTCCTAACGCCATGTTTCATATGAATATCACGATCGGTCAATCTCTCAAACACAAGAAACATACTCTCAACAGAAAAATTTGCTGGAAAGACCATTGATTACATCATCCATCACATCCAAATTTCAAATCTTTGAATTAAATTTGGCAGAATATTTATGAAGTTAATCAATGTTCACTGAATATTGAAACAGAATAGGAAATTCTTGTTTATAAAAAAATGGTATTAATGTTGCAAGAGGTTGACTGTAGCATTGCAAGGATTTATTATCTTATTACTGTCACATCGGAAGAAAGAAAAAAAAAACAGTTTTTCTACTTTCTACGGAGCTCTAAATCTGCACACCTTGGGAGGTTAAGGCTTCCATGGTAAGTCTAACAAACAGAAAATTAACTGATATTTCCATTATATATTTTCTCTATTCAAGTCTCATTCTTTGGAAAAGAAAATTCAAACTTTCAACTACTTGTGTTCATTTGCTGGTTGTTTACCCACTCAGAGACCACCCAAGGATCGACAGGAGGTCATTAGTTGAAGTGTGCATGAAAGAAGATATACAATAATTGCTTCAATTCATCTAGCAAAACAATCAGTCAGTCAGACAATCTTGGGCTAAATTTCCTTTTTTTTTTTCGATACTTGATTCAAATTGTCTTCCTGAAAAAGTGCTTTTCAGATACATAAATTTCTAAATGTCTTTTAAGGTTACATTTTCGACTTGAGATGCAACTACACGCAAACTGACCGATGAAGCAATTGGTCAATACCCCGGCCCAGACCCATAGGGGGCCAGCCCATTAGCTTTGAAAGTTAATTGTTCATGAACCTTAATCATATATAAAAACAAGAAAATGAATGTTACTAAGGAGCAAATGGTTAAGGTAAATGGATTTGAATGGAGAAAACAATGTGGTGTATAAAAACAGACCAGTGTGTGTAGCTAGCATGTTATCAGGGTTATCTTCTAGTGGGGGTGTGGGGGGGGGGTAGTGGGGATGAACAGTTCAGAAAGGTTAATGCCAGGACGGATGTGATATACTGTTAATTTTATTTCTAATGGTATTTATTTCATGATATTCTGATCCCAGGTTAACTAGAATAAAAGACTCTTACCCAAACAGTGGACTTGTTTCCCAACACGTCTTGACGATAATGGCATCTGAAAAAAGGAAATTGATTGGTTATAGGATTTCTTGTTTAAATGATGCACTCATGTACACAAAAGGTGACATTCTATGGTTGTAATTTGACAAATATAGACTTTTAAAAGAAGCTTAAATGTTTATAGTTTTTGGCCTATGGTTATGTCGCCAATTGAAGACAGAACAAAAAAAGCTTGGCAAAATGAAAACGATACCCGCATGAGCATATGAATATGTATGAAGCAATTAAGCCTGCAAACCTCCCCTCTCGTGCTGCTCACCCACCCCATCCCCCCCTTGTGAAAAAAAAAACAATAATTAAACTGTGCATGTGTATAAATATCAATTTTTTTCTCCATTACCTGAGGAGTATAAAAACAGGCCTTTATATAATACACAATTATTCTACTCTTTGAAAATAATACTGGAGAAAGGTACTGAATACTCAAGTAAGAAGTACTGACCATACAGGATATATATGAATATATAGATATATATATTTTCAGAACGCACGTTTTCAAAGTATGGAAAAAAAGGAAGATTGCAGTTTTCGACAATCATGTAACTGTTTATTGTTCTTATGGATGCTTGTTTTTTGGAGCAGAGAATTCAAATTACTTGTAAGATATATATTCCCCCCCCATCCCCCCTCTCTGTGGATTAATACTCTCCAGATACAGTGTAAACCTGGATTACCCACCAACCAACTTATCTATCATTATCTAGCAGTTCATTGTTTTAATGAAAAAAAAGAGCCAAAAAAAAAAGAAAATTATGGCTAGAATGGAATTGGAACTAGTGACCCCTGAGTTTACAATTTATTATTAATTCAGAGTTTTCTACATGAAGTTAAATGTATTCACCTTTGTCTTATGGTATGCATGTGGTCCTAACAACATGCAACATAATAATCATGATCATAATAATAAAAATAAGTAAAAAGCCTTCATAAGAACATGAAACATAGGTGAAGCCTCTCTCACATTTACTATCAAACTTCATAATTGCAACTTTCAACGATGTCAGATTTTGTTTATATATGTTCAAAATTTCATGATTAGAAGAGATATCCCAGTCTACATTATATGGCTCACCTAGGCATATTGAATAACATTAATGACTTGTATTATTATAATATGGCATAATAAATTTGACAATATTATATTTTATTAGGTCAGCAACCTTGCCATTGGTACATGACCGTATGATAGCACCATATTGCTTTCTCTTTTTCCTTGTAAACACAAGATGGCTTCACTTTTTCTTCAGCAGACCTAGCAGCAAAGTAAGTGATAAGGGAGAGGGGATTTTTGGGGGGGTGTACAACCGCTTTTCCACCGTCACAAGAGTTATTATAGCAAATCATTGCATGGAGACCTAATTATAGAAATAATTTATAGCCTAAATATACCTCAGAATGCATCATTTCACATCTAAAAATTTGATTACTTTTCTGAGGGAGGACCCCAAGACCAACCCCCCCTCATGGGATTTGGTTCCTCAACTCCAGGGCCACATGCACCCCTCCCTTCTTTAAATGCTGGCTCTGCCCCTGAAGTACATGAAAAATCAAGGCATATGACAATACAGTCTCAATCTAAATGGATTCCAAACTCATTAAGACTTTGGCGAGAAGCAAAAACGTCCTCAAGACTTTCGTGCGCTGGAAATCTTTATTTGTTCAACTGTTTTTAACGTTTCATTTAAACGATTAATACCCACAACCCAAACAAATTGCTGGACTAGAAAATTGTAAAAAAGGCCGCGGGCATTATTTCATCGCAAATATATAGTGTCTTTGCTTTTATCGCCCTGAAGACCATCATACTACTGTGAGCTTCTGTCTGACCTGGGGGGGGGAGATGTTCAGTTCCAAGGTAATCTACAGCAAGTATAGAGCCATTATAGAGGCATTAACATTCATTAGAGCTGAAAGTCTTTATCGCAGCATCTGCAAGTCACTTTACCAAAATACCCTCTGGCAAGATTGAAACTACAATCTGCTGTTGTGAGCTAATAATATACAAACTGTGGCCACCTTCCAAAAACCAGACAGTTTAAACGGTCAGTGATGTTTAATATACTTTCAAGCTTGCAGACCGTGTGAGAGAAGCTGACAGAAGCTGACAAAGGGCTGAGGGCAAATACTGAGATTAACAAACAAACAAAAACACATCAATACGGTTCTAATTAAGGATTATAAAGAGAGAGTTAAGAACTACTGCAAAATGTTACACAATGATTTAACTTCAGAGTGGGTACATAAACAGGGTAAGCAGTGACACAGGGTGGTTGGGGGTGCAGGAAGTAGACGAGGGCGCCATATTTAATGTTAGTATATTAGCAGGTTAATCAGGCTAATGTGGTAAGAAAAGTAATTAATTACCAACAATTTTTTTCTACTAAATTGGCACGTCACTCTTGGGACAGTACGGTTAAAATTAACTGGGCACGAGTCTCAATGCTAAGCCTGTGACTAAGTTGCAGAGCTAAAACCCTTCAAGGGTATAACTGCAAGCAGAATTTTAGTCTCTTTACGTCATAGTTCACAAATTTGGAGAGGTAGTTTTCTATAGGTGCTTAAGCTCTCAAGATATACAGCCTTAAGATATCTGGAATGTTCCTTTCAAGGCTAAATTGACAATGATAGCTCCTCTGTGTAGGCCTAGATGTTTACGGTAATCCATTGTTTTAAAAATTCTAATAACTCTAATTTCTAACTTTACAAAATTAAAACTAAAATATGTTCTTTTAACTTCTTTTGACAAGTGTGTAGAGCACTGTAAACATGTTATTTTAACCCATAAGGGTTGGCCTTATCCTATTGGGTTTTGTGTTGTACCTGAGGAACTGATGTAATGGTATATGCATTAAAGGTTGTCAGTATAGGCCCCAAATTATAGCATGCTATAAGTGCTAGAAGTTTTCAAAAAGTACCTTCTCCAAATTGTTCTCAGAACACACAAGATGACTGAATGTTTCAGTGAGGGAACATATCCTGAAAGGTTGTAATAAAAACAGTTTTGACCAAAGGTGACCATATTTAAATATCTAGCATATTTGGGGCCAATACATCATACCTTTAAACAAAGAAACCCAACCAACTTGCTGCATGAGCCTCGGCATTTAAAGTCACATTTCTCAATAATTAAAAATGGTATAGAATGTCACCTGGACTGATAATGGACTATAACATAAATTGGTTCTGAGCCTAAGCTTGTCATCGTGTAAGGTCCGTTTTACAACCAAAACACCAGAAACCAAAGCACTTTAACACCGATCAATTAAGGAAATAAAATCTCTGCACGAGAGCTAATTAGCTACTTTACTAATGAATGGAGAAATTAATTGGTTCATCAACCTCGTAAACTATTCTCTCTGGATAAACACAATTGGACAGACACATATCTGGCTTATCTATTTCATACAGATGAATTGCACACAGCCACACATACCTTTACATGTCACTGGGTCACATAATATTGAAACAGGGATAATCATTCTTAAATAAAACTCCTTAGAACTGGCAACTGCTGGGTCCATTATCATACAAAGTCAGGATTGACAAGTTGTTACTCTGTGGGTGGCCTCGATCAACCTATCGCGTGCTATCACTGGAGACCGAGCTATACTGTAGCTAGATAGGATAAGAACTAATTACAGAATGCAGCTGTGATGAAATGCAAGGGGCATTCTTTATTATTATTGGTGCTAACCTCGGTCCATATCATCGCGATGCAAACTATGCTCTACAATCTGGGCAAATGGCAAAAAAGTGTAGCAGTCTTGGATACATACTAAACGAATTAATAGTATAATATTCAGTATTTCTATGAGAACTAAAATTCATAACGTCTTAATTGGCTACACATTTTTCGATCACTATCGTGTCGATGTCTTGGTCGTAGAACAAACCGTAAGGTTTAAAATAAGACCTACAATTGTAACAGTTAGTCTGCTCACATACCCTGTCATAGAATGGATTAGGCTATTCTGAAAAGCTTGTGATGTATATTTCCATGGCAAAATGGATCAATGAAATCTTTCAATTAAAAAAACAGGTCATGTTACACTGACCCCTCGAGCACTAATTATTCTTTCACAAATGTTTGCACGTTTAAGAATCCAAGTCACAACGATGATGAAATGCTGGGGGTAAAACATGCCAGCATTACTTTGAGAATAAAACATACTTATTGATAGGTTAAAGAGGGTCTTTAGGCACTTAAAGAGGCACTTATATAAAGAGGCACTTATATAGAGTCTCTTAGGCACTTATATTAAAATTATCATTAAAATATGTTATCTTTACCTTAAAAGACAGATGTCCTAGATCTAACAACAGAAGTACAAATTATCCTAAGTCAGTGAGGCTGTAGGGGATGGATGCAGGGGCAGGGTTGGTTGGAGGATGGGGACCAGACTTCCATAAACCCTCAGCTCCTCTGTACAATTCTATTTGGCATGCAAGGTACTATTTTTGCTATTATGTATGTATGTATGTACATATATATATATATATATATATATATATATATTTTTATATATATATATATATATATATACATACAGTATATATATATACTGAATAAACCAAGATAACAACCTACTCATCCATGTAATTAATTATTCATGAGTACAATGATTGCATTAACAGACAGTGTCTCCTCTTTTGTTGCCAACATCACAACAATGAGCTAATCAGCTAATAAGGGGAAAGACTATATACTCAATGGAAACAATAGAGTTTTGGGTTAATCATCGAATAACCATACTTTTAAGTGACACACGTGTGCAATTAATTTCAATAGACTAATAACAGATGATTAATGAGATGATTAGGGAAACAGGAACCTGGTGAGTTTCATGTTAAAGTGAATACAGGTCAGAGGAGGTCACGATTACAATACAATAAAGTTAGCGTATGAAAGTAGATCCAAAAACGTGTTGAAGTTTGTAAAAAACACATTTTATCACTACTTTTCATGGCTCTACTGCACTAGGGAACAACATGATCCAAACAAAGTGACTTTCACACCAAGTAATCTTATGAAGGAAAGAAAGCAAAAAAAAGCCCGCAATTTTCACTACAAAGATAGCTGGACTAAATTTGGCAAATCTGAGGAGATATTCAGAAACTTTAATTCTCGGGATGTGGTTCTAATCTCTCCATCGCATCAGTTGAGGCTCCTAAGAGTATCTATATATATCTAGTTGATGGAATGTAGGGTATCAATGAAAAAAAACTCGAACTAAATTGATACAAATTTCACACCCTAAAGGTTGGTTTTGAATGTCGATATTGGGAAAGTTAAGTTCAGAAGACAACACGCAATACATGTTAGACAATTCATTTTGAACAAATATACACACCAAGAATTACCTATGAGGGTTATACACAAGCAAAGACACACAAATGGGTTTGCAAACACCAGAAGAAAAAAAAAAAATTGTTAATTTTTGCAGGAGTGGTGGATAAGAGGGAAAACAGAGAGAACGTCGCTTAAAGGGTGTGAAGACTCGCGCACAAAGAAACGTCTAATGCCGGAAACGTCTCATGCCGGTTATCTGACCTAGTTTCGAATGAGGTGTAACAAAAGTGTTAGACACCACCATTGATCCCAGAAAATACACACACAGCTTGCTACCGTCGGTAATTAGACACTAGTGTACAGTCAATACATACAGCTACGGTCAATATCCACAACACAGTGTGCATAGCAGAGATGGACATCTCAGCTCTAGATAAAAGATAACAAGGTATCACGTTTCATTACTGTCTGCATTTTGTAGAAACACGAACAAAACGTCACTTGCAAGCAACGGAAAGTAAACTTTTTCAGATGGCCGCACGCGGTTTGGGGCGAGTCTTCAATGCCTTTAATCAATGGATTTAAATTTCATGCGATTATGAAAAATCTCCATATTTGGTAAATTTGGTATTTTTTTTTCCCAAAGAAAATTTTAAGTTGGACAAGCTCACCCTAAAATAACGTGGGCATGTGTCCCTATGGCAGCCAGTACATGCCACCATGCATGTAGCTGGGTAAACACAGCCAGAGGAAATGGGAGAGATTGTCTTAGAGATCTGTGAAGACAAAAGAGATATATCAAGCCCTAAATAAAATGGAAAAAACCATGAAAAAACGATGAGATTTTTCCCAACGTTAAAAATGCTGTCACAACACACAGTCAAATCACCAACATACATTTTGTATGCATCTTCTTGAGTCTTAAAACAGTGACAGACTTTGAAGGACGTCATCTGAATATTTAAGTTTGTAACAGTGCTTGCTTGCTGTTAACTGTTTCACGTTTGATTTTGTCGATTTTTTTGACTATTAAATTTCTTCATAATTTCTGACAATGAAGTTGACTGTGTGTTGCTATGGCAATATAAGCAGCCCCGACTACCTTCCACCTACGATCCTTACCCCCAGACGATGAGAATGTGTGTGGCGAGTCCACTCAGTAGATGCCACAAGCAATGGAGCTGACTGAAAATGGCCAGAGGAGCTGGAAGCAAGGTTCTGATATACCTGTATGTGAGAAAGGTGGGATGTTTCGAAAGCAAAATGAAATGGATGTATACAACATAAATGTATCTAGATGATCACGATCACGATAAAGACCTTTCGGAAACTTCCCGTCGAATAACTGGATCGTAATTTGAAAACAAAAACACAAACGAAAAGCACACCTGAGGGATTTGATTGTGAACCTGTAATCGGCTTCGTCCATACATGCAACTGCAAGGTAGGGATTGAGATATTCAATCTTATTTTGTGTTCTGATACGAGTAAAATTGTGTAAATTTGTAAGGGAAACGTTACAGTTCATGTCAAGTTCCAACTCTAAACCAGAGTATGTCTGTGTATGTTATGGAATAGCTTGTAAGGTAGCGTTCCTTACAGTCGGTATTAAACAGCTTGTTGTTTTCGGAAGAGATGTGGAACGGTAGGGGAAGGGGAGAGGTGGATCAACAGTGTTGGGCAGAGAAAGAAACTTCAAGGATGCATATCCCGGTTACAACATGTCTGCAATATTCCTTCCGACAAATTTGATGATGTCGACAACATGTGGCTTCAGGCTAAGCTGGACATTGCCATGGTAACGGGACATATTGTCTGTCATTTGTCCTAGGAAAAATTACATTGCCTTGTATGAGACCCTCCTAACACCCCCCCCTCCAAAAAAATAGAAGAAGGATTTTTCTGCTGATTTGAGTCACTTAGTTGCTCTTTGTAAAACTTCAAGCTTTCAAGTTTTCAAGCTTTTTTGACGGACAAGGCACCATCAAGAGTTTTTTCTTTGTTTGAGAGAAACAAACCTGTACTTTTGCAGTCTGTGTACATGTCACATGGAATTTCATTAAAGTTTCTTTCAGGCGACAGTTTTACAAATTAGAAGTGTGTAGGCTAATCATCAAACAGTGATAACTTTCTAACTCTGATTGTCAGTTTCGAATTGCGATCTTGTGCGTAACAAAGAAACAGGTATCTACTTCAGATAGCATGAGAGAACCACCAGGAAGTCAAAGAAAACAGCTCTGGCATTTGTCATTCTGTATATAATCAAATGTGAGCAGCCAGATTCATAAATATTGAGGTTGTCTTGTACTAAATTTGTTTTAAAGAAAAAAAAATGTATTTGTTTGATAGATACCGGCCTATCTTTGCAGACCAGTTGACAACGCAAGCAATACAAAATTTGGCCTTCCTTCTGTGTTGTACAGATTTAAATGTTCATGTAAACTCAAACAAAAGTATAAACCTATTACCATATTTTATGAATATTCATTGATATAGTGTATTTGAAGCCTATAAATATAGCTATCATTAAGTTTTGGTACTGAAAAGTAACACCTGCAGTCTCTCTCTATCATGATATGGCTCTATGTGCAGCTATGCGAGTTGGTTTCCTTTTTACTTTTTGAATTTGTTAACACTCAACTGTCAATATGACAAGGTGAAGAATTCAAAATGTTATTGTCAGACCTTGCGGTCACATATCGTTGGGTATATCTGATTCGACAGCATATTGTGTGTGACATGGCAACTGTATTATTCAGTCTCTTTTGCACCTGAGGTGCCTAAAATCCACGAATAGCTTTTCACAGATTAAAAATAGCCTTTAAAATACACTGAAATATTTTCCTCCTCTGGGGAATGTCTTCATGACCTATGGTAACAAATTTGAGTAAATATTGATGAGTCAAGAAAAGAGAAAGAAGGACAAAACTGGGAGGGGAAGTGGAATTTCTGGTGTGTTGATCTTCCACAATTTCATATACTGTATGTCTTTCGTTGTATGCGTTTGTTTGTGTGTGTGTGTGTGTATCGA
>KN883872.1:0-14380 GCA_000934455.1 Apostichopus parvimensis
AGCTATCGCAAAATGTATAATAACACCAAAGGTTGTATGTTGGCTAGCCAAGATTGTCCCTTTACAGTAGGAATGATATGACAATTGTCATGTGCACGATATACGTGGCCTAGCAGAGAGCAACAAAAAGACTGGCCCTTACTTTTGAGCTTTGCCTTATGTTTCTCTTCTACTCCAACATAAAGTGCACGAAGAGAACTAATTAGAGAAAAAGGTATTTATATATAAAGCAAACTAAGGTTACATAACAAAATTTAGTTTGTCAATGTAACATGCCTAACACTGTACAGACAGTGCGGTGAGTCCTACTAAGTCATACGTTAGGCCTTTACTAGGCAAAGTCTAAGTTCAGTTAATCTGCGCCAGGCAAAGCATACTTGGGCAAGTTAGGTAGCTTAGGGCTAAATTAGGCCTAAACGTCATAATTGCACAAACGTTGATGTAAGCTTCTGCTTAATTACAGAATACCTAGCAACTCTTGAATCTCACAGACTATTATTATCGAAATTCGATGAAAAGGGATATAGTAAACAATGTACTGTCGTTCTTCGCAAGCTGGAAGTGTGTGAGTGATACTGTTGCCAGCAATACTCAGCCTATGTCTTGTCTTGTCTTGAGGCTTGAAGTCTTTCAAGTATCAGTTAGTTGTTTCGTTACTTTCAGGAAACCTGAACATTCATATTCCTATCTTTGGCATTACCTTTTGTTGCTTTCTTAAAGGAAGATGAGGTAACACAGAAACATTCTCTGACTTACAATATGTCCGACAGTGATGACCAAGAAGATGAGATAACAGCCCTGTCTAGTATCTACGAAGAACGAGTCTTTACGGCAGCAGATGATAAAAAGGGAGGGCAGTTTGTAGTTAATGTGACTTTGCCAGAGAATTTCCACGTCCAGTTAGATGGGCCAGCTTGTGTCAGTGTTGCCCTGAAAGCAGGTACAGAGAACAATCGAAGTTGACTGAAGATTGGAAGAGTTGTATTGGTGATTTTCATGTCAAATTGCAGTGGGATTTCTGTAGAAATAATATTCTATTACTTGATTCTGACATCAGTGTCAATTAGACAGTACAGTGGCATAACTAGGCTGGCGTGGCCGGTGCAAACTCCTGGGACCTGGTGGCGAGGACCCAAGAAATATGACCACCAGTTGACTAAAGACAAGTTTCGAAATCAGATTTTATTCATTTTAAATTTCAATTATTTTGTTAGTCATCTTTAACACTGTTCAGTACAGTTCATAAAGTTCTCTCCCGAATCCCGATATCCACCAAAATGAAAATTCAAATGCAATCCTGTCCTAAACAGAGAAAACCTTAGAGTGCGGCCTTGTCTGAGCATCTCAAGACGCCAAATATAAATACTTTATCACCCAAGCCCAAATGATGACTGGGATTGGGTGAAAGTGGACTCTCCTTTGGAGGCCCATTTCTATTGCTACATGGGTCAGGTTCTCCTTCCTATGCCACTAGTACAGTACATTCAGTAGTTTATTGTATGTGTTATGAATGAGAAACGACATTCTTTTAAATTTTGAAGCAGTATGTTTCATTTGATGGTAATCTTCAAAGTTTTGAAATCTGTCAAGTGTCAATGAAGAGCTGAGAGTTTGTTAAACAAGTTCTTGAATCATATCTAACTGGAAATTAATTTTATCACATCTTTCTATAAACATTCCTAATTGACTGCCATGTATTAACCAGTACATTCCATGCAAAATTGAAAACAAATGAAATTTCACATTAAAATTAATTGTCAATCCGACTCCCCAAGTACAGAGAGACTTGTGAAGACTTTCTTCCTTTGCTGATACTTTAAAAGAATAATTCTTTTTTTCTTTGCAGGAGTCAGACCATTCAAGAAGGATGAAGTACATCTGCTCCCCCTAGAATTCTTGCCCCCAATCATGCTTCACTTCCAATATCCTGCTGATTACCCATCATGCAAATCACCTCAATTTACTCTGTCATGTAAATGGCTTTCACCAAGGCAGGTTAGTACATATGAATCTCATGGTAGCGTCGACTCTCTCAAAGTCTATAGTTTTCCTCCTCTTTTACAAATTCTGAACACATTGCTTTACAGGATGCCTTGTGCACTTTATTTATAGAGCTTTGTGAACTGTAGCAATGTTTATCCTAACAACTTCACCAAGGTGACCTTTGGTTCTTGATATGAGATTGTTTTGACATGTGGGTATTGCAAAGAACAGGTTTTTAATGTTCTGACATCTGATGTACGTACCATGTACAACTGGACATGATCACAGAAGTGCCAGATCACATTACAGGCAAAGTGACACTTTGAAAATTCATCTATTTTTGGGTTTAGAACCAGACTGAGATAAAAACCACACATTTATGACAGATGCAAAGATTCTCAAGTTGGGCTGAACAACTACTGATTGCTTGCATTATCTCGTTACCCACATTGTTTGTATATCGACATGTAAGGAGATGAGATAAGAGTTAAGACAAACTATATAATAGTACACCAAATGTTCCAAGATATGGGAGGGTCACCTAGCAAGGAATGTTGTCTAATGCCATCTTATGACTATGTATGACCTGTTAATGTTTTGATATGCCATTCTTATGACTATGTATAACCTGTTAATGTTGTGATATGCCATTCTTATGACTATGTATAACCTGTTAATGTTGTCTTATGCCATTCCTATGACTATGTATGACCTGTTAATGTTTTGATTTGCCATTCTTATGACTATGTATGACCTGTTAATGTTGTTTTATGCTATTCTTGACAGATAACAAAGCTATGCTGTAATCTGGATGAGCTGTGGGAGGAGAGTAAAGGTGAAGTCATTTTGTTTCAATGGATCCAATTCCTGCTAGATGAAACCTTTACTTTTTTGAACCTTAAAAATCACCTTCAATTGGACTACTCCTATGTTCGCACCTTTGCTCGGAATGCATCACTCAACGGCGGAAGAGTCGAAGCAACGCCTGACGCTGACGGTGGCAATGCCTCTGGTACCGAAGATGGTGAAGCACAGGTACACAGGGCGGAGGCGGATGGCGCAGTGTCAATGGAAAGTACTGACAAAAGAGCCATCCAGGATGTTGCATCTCTTACAAACCTAATCCAGTCTTTGGTTCATCATGATGTTGAAGAGAAGCAGCATGCATTTGATGTTGGTTTCTACCATTGTCAAATTTGCTTTGAGGAGAAGATGGGCACAGAGTGTCTCCGTTTCCCCCACTGTGAACATGTGTATTGTAAACTCTGTATCACAGAGTATTTCAACGTGCAGATCACCGACGGAAATGTCAAGGCTCTCACGTGTCCCGAACAGAAGTGTGACTCTCAAGCATCTCAAACTCAAGTGAGTAGACAAGAGTTTTGTTTACTGTATTGAAACAAGTTTTGTTTTGTATAATGTACAGTGGTCATAATTAAGTGGTCACATTTTATGGAACATTTATGAGGTTAATGAATTTTCTTGCTCATTAAGATCTAGTCTGAAAATCCTATTGTTACTATGATACCACCCACTTGTTCCTCCAACTGCCTCTCACATCATGTAGTCTGTGTATGAAGTCTTGTAAATTTACTGGTGTGTCTACTAGTTATCAGTGTGTTTGAAGTTCAAGATTGAAATCAGACCGACAATAATTCTAACTGGGCAAGTGCATGTAGTAGAACTTTCCAACTTCTAAGTGAGACAAAATTAATCCGAGCAGCTCTCGCAGTAGCTGTGTTTTACTGACGGAAAGAAAAAACGTGGGCTCTTGTTTTGTTCCTTCAGGTACGATCCCTCGTGAGTGAGGAACTCTTCGCTAGGTACGATCGACTTCTTCTGCAGCTCTCCTTGGACGGTATGGAGGACGTGACCAGGTGTCCACGCAACGCCTGTCAAAGTCCTGTTATGAAGGAAGAAGACAGCACAATGGCTGTGTGTCCAACCTGTCACCTCGCCTTCTGCACTCTCTGTAACATGGCCTACCATGGGGTGTCCCCCTGTCGCATCAAGAAAGGTCAGTCTGACAGAAAGCTATCTGACAAAACTCATGGCTGAGCCAGTGCCCCCCCCCTCCCTTCTTAAATTTGATTGGCACTTAAAATTATCTGCAAGCACAATTTTGCCCAGAACAAGGTACATAGTGGCAAAGTTTAGCATGCCTTGCACACAAGTATTCCTTATTGTTTACAGATGCTTTTTTGTGCAACCTTATTTCAGTAATTTCAGTGTCTGCCAATACTTGTCCAATATTTTTAGTTACAGTGCAGTCTCAATTTGGTGTATATAACAAGATGTCCATTGGACGACCTCCAAGGCTGATTTTGGTAGTCCGAACAGATATTTGATCTTCTGGGATGGCCTGTCAACCATTAAAACTTAGCCCTAACACAGTGTAGGATGCATACAACAGCTATTTGAGTAGACCTTGATCACATTTTAGTGCTGTTTCATACTAGACTTGCATTTCATTGCAGGTTATTAGCTTGACTTGTGAAATTTAACCTTTTTTTCAGTTTGGAATTGATATGTGATGAATGAAAAGTGGTAGTTTGAAATGTGTATCAGCAGTGAACTGTTGAGGATTAAATATTAATCTGTTTTAATTACTCATTAACCTTCTTTTGGAAAGACAAGGTCTTAGTTTTAATAATTGCAAAATTACTTGGATAGTTTGAGTTATTCAAAGTGTCTGAGTGACAAAAATATTGAGGATTGATTCTAATGGAATCTAATCACTCATTTGTTTGGGAATTCTAGGAATTAAATATCTTAGTTTTATCAATATATAATCCAATTTGAATGTTTTGATTAAAACTCTAGTTTTTGCTGTGGTAAGATAGCTGACTAAATTCAAAAGCAATGATAGCTGTCATAATCTCACTTTACAACTACTTTGGTTTGTTTAAATAGTCTCTTTAGGCGGTGATCATCCTCATAACTTGCTGAAGAGTAACAATTTCAGCCAAGATGGCCTCTATTCATTTTACACTGGCGTTAGACAGATCTATGGTGAAAGTCTTGTATGTGTGGGCAGAGTATTAATTTGAATTTAGTGTAAACAGTTGTTCTTTTGAGGTACACTACAGTAGTATATTTATCTACAGTATATTAATTTTGGTTCCTCATTGCAGTTCATTAGCTTGATTAGACAAGTTTCATAGCAGTTGATGAAAAGGAAATGAAAATTTTAAAGTTTACATTTTGTATAACAAGTAGTATTATTTCTGAGGTTTGTTTATCACATAAGACTAGGCTTTTGTATGGTCAAAGGCCACTGCAGATGCTACTTTCCTTTTGTTTTGCAAGTTGGCCATCTTCACATTACGTTAATTTGTTGCTATGTTATACTAGATAAAAGGCTGGTTAATGAATCATTAGGTGATGATGAGTTTTTGAGATTTGCTGTCAGTTCTTGATAGAATTGAGTATCACATGAACCTTATTTGGATAAATTTCAGAAATTAGTATTTGGATGCCCCTTAGTAAGTACAGGTAACTCATTGAAGTAAGTGGAGGTCAAAGGTTGACATATGTCAAAATCTATGAACTTTGTAAACACATGAATAACAAAAGTAAAGCTTGTATATGAACATACCTCATGTGTGGGTCCATACTATTGAGTACAAAAACACTTTTAATTCTTATTTGAGGTTGCCAAAATAACTTGGATGCACTTCATACTTGGTATAGTGATCCACCCTTATGAAGTACAAGAACTTTGTCTGCAGTTAACATTGAATGTTGATATGTGAAATTTGACAAGGAATCAGTAAGCCAATTGGCTTTCTGGTTGTTATAAGCAATACAGTATATTTCTGCTATTGGAATATCCCTTTCACGGTGCAATGTATTCAGATTCTGCAGCGTTGCTTGCTCGAGTTTTCCCTTGTTAGGATACATTCCACAGAAATATTGTTAGCACAAGTATTGGACATTGTTATATAACATATTTTGTTGTTGTGTTCCAGAGGACATTCGAAAAATGAAAGAGGAGTATGATAATGGTGATGAAGCAACGAAAGAATTCCTGGAGAAGAAATATGGCAGGAAAAACCTCAGACGGCTCTTTGAAGACAGTTGCAGCGAAATGTGGATTTTTAAGAACAGCAAAAATTGTCCTTCTTGTGGTAGCAGCATTCAGGTGAGTATATCACTACTTGGTGGTTGGTTGGTGGTTGGTTGGTGGTTGGTTGGTGGTTGTGCAAATCAGAGAGTCCCTGAGGGCCCAGTGCAGCATGGGGCCCACTAGCATCATCATCAATCCACTGTGAGGTTTGCTTGCATGATGCTGGAAAGCCCGAGATTTTACAAATCTCACTTTCACATTCCTATCAAAGGAAATCAATTTAATGTACAATTTCAACATGTACATTTAAAGAACCTTGTATTCAAGACAACTGACAAAAATTTAGGAAATAAAATTTAACATGAATTACTGTTAAGCATTTTGGAAGGCTTTGTTAAGATTTATTTGTTTAGATTGATTTGGCTCATGATCAATCTAGTAGGCTGTATGAAATTAGTGATCAAATGGCAAGCAGCTCTTTTAATAATATGTTCTCATTTTGCTATTCTTTCTTTCTGCTAGAAAATTGATGGCTGTAACAAGATGACATGCTCAAAGTGTCACTCTTACTTCTGTTGGTTGTGCATGAAGAGACTTTCCAAGGCGAACCCATATCTTCATTTCCAAACAATCAACTCGCCGTGTCACAATCTCTTATTTCAAGGGATCGAAAATGGGGGAAGACAAGACAATGAGGAGGAGGAGGATGATGATGATGAATTTTTGGGTGACAATTGGCTGGATGTAGAAGAAAATTTAGAACAGTTGATTCAGCTCTTGTGACAGACAGACTTTTATCAGTTAGGTTGGAAGGGAAGGTATGAATGAGATTAAATTAAGTTGACCATATTTTTGTATATAGGAATCTTGGTGATAACTTTGAAGGTGGAATGTGCGGGTTGGGGGAAGGGGGATAAGGGGAGGGGATGTCTCCCACCTTTGGGACAACTTTACTATCAGCGATTAATAGCACTTATGTTAAATTGATGTGGTAAACTGCCTACCGAGTTTACCATTATCCCTCCCCAACTCCTCAGGCCAAACATAATATCTTTGGTAGAGTGATACTTCCAGTATCTGACTTTGAGTAGAATTGTGTAGATAGGTTACTAAGCCACCAATAGCATTGAAACTCGTCTGAAAAACAATGACTTACTTTCTCTGGTTATCGTCAATTAACGGTGGCAGTTTGTACTAAAAGAAACTATATCAGTAACAAGAAAAATTTATACAAATATAAAGTTTGCAAGATGTGGCGACATCGGCTAACCACTCATGTCTGTAGACCAAAACTTGTAGGGAACTGTAGAACACTTCTACAGCTGTAGAGCCTTGCTCAGAGTTTTCGGTATCCTTAGAAGGACCAACCTTAAGTGAAAGTGTTTAACTTCTCTGAAAAGGCCACACCCAGGAATGTCTGAATCATTTTGACATGATTTTCCTAATTTCACATTCATTATTTTGATTCTGTCAACTTTCGGGAAACAAGTGAGCTTGAAGCATTGATCATTTCAACTCTTGGAAATGTTTGAGGTGTCTGGTTAATTGGCAAAGATATATTTTATTTTCCTTTACATCAAACCATGACAATATTATCTCACTTTAATTGACCCAGGTTACTCCAGGTTTGGAAATAATTTTATTTGTAGATTCACATCCTTGGAAGTGTTTCAGAAACTTCTAGAAGATTATTAGCATGCTAACATTAGTAGTTAATACTGATGACTTTAAAAGCCATATGCATGATTTTATTGTCGATTGTGGAACTGCAGGAGCCATGCCTTGCACGGCTCAATCAGTAATTTTCATTCTGACAATTTTCGATTAGTGTCACAAGAACATGGTCAGAACGAAAATTCCTGATCGAACCGTGCCTTGCATTTCTCAGCCATGAATAAAATATGCAATAAGTCCAAACTACAGGCTTTGTCTATGAACTGAGAGCCGTGGCTTTTTCAAAGCATTTTTGCAATGCATTAATACAATGACTTGCAGTTTATAAACAAAAGCATTATGAGATCTGCTTGTCCTTGCTAAAACATTCAACATTCGGAAACAGAACACAGTTGTGATAATGTTACTGAAGTCTACTACAGTAGTTGGCACTGAAAGGCTGGATTGAGGTTGGTGGGTTGAGAAGTGGAGTCTGGTATTTTATCTGAAAATTGTTTAGTAGGTTCATGGCCAAGGAAGATTACCTCTTTATTAATTACATTATTAATTACATGCCAGAAGTAGCTAAAACTTGGGACATTATTTAAATCAACCCAAGCAAAGAAAAAATGAGGACATGTCTGGGGCTATCGTAAATAAAGTAACCGTTCATAGGTACACCTAACATGAAGTTGCAATGTATAATCAGACTGGTGGGCCTATACGCAGGTAAAGCATTTGCAGAATCCTACTATTAGCTGTATCAAGGCTCACAATGTCTTTATCCATTTTGAATGAGAGCTGCATCTTAAATTTCTACAATCTGAAGGTGCCATATTCAACTGCTAAATGGAAGACCATTTGACTGAAGTAACAATATAGTTCCCTGATGAAAAAAAAAAAATGTTTACTTTAGTTTAATACCAAAATTGCAAAATGCAGGTTTGCAATGAATCAAGATTATGCACTAATTCAATTTGATGCAAACTTTTCTGTACAGGACTTAACCGTTAATCCCTCATGTATTAGGAGCAATCTAATCAGTCTAATCTCGTGGACCACTTACTTAATGTGAGTGGTATTTAATTGGACGTGACTATTCCATCGTTTGGATAGAATGACCGGGTCAACCCAACTGAATATGCAGCTCTGAGAAAATACTTGAACTGTTCAGAATATTTAATTTTTATTCAAGAGGTAAAATTTACGCTGATGTATTCGGTGTCATTTATTTTATGTTGGTTTTAAGATATGTTAAAGACAGAGAGAATATATTCATGTAATCACAAGGCAATGCAATTTTTGTACTTTATTTGTCATTTGGTTCCACAAAGGTTTAACAGTTAACATTTTACATGCATCAAACCCTGCAAAGCTGACTAGTGTTGATCTTGGCGAAAATAAAATCCAGGTGTCGATAAATTTCCAACCATGAACATTCTTGGTAATGCTTATCAGCAACATCCATCATATCCAATTAATGGCAATCAGCTTAATCAAAGATTGAAACAGTATAAATTGATTTCTTATAGTTTTTGTAATAGCTACTGAAACTTTTGGATTGGGGTTCAATGAAAGATGAAGACGTTTGTATAAAGGTGTTCAACACTTCATTCTTTTACTACTGTAAATGTTCCCACAAGTAGCAAGGAAAAGTTGTGAGGAAAAAGTTTGACACCTAATGACAAACAATTCCTTTACATCATCTAAGCATCACATACTGTAACCTTTGACAAACATGTGGTATACTTGTAACACCAAAAACAATAGTGAAAACTCCTTTAGGGGCATCCAGTACCCATATATGGTTGTATTTGTTGAGTTCCCTGTTTTTATAAGTTTCTAATATATTTTGACTAATTATCTCACATCACCATTGAGAACTGAGTAATTGGTATGCACACACCAAGTACACATTCATCCAAATTTTGCAATATGATTTTATCAACTAGTCTTACAATTCAAGGTATCACATTAACACAACTGCCATAATTGCTGACATGCCTTTTGCCTAAGGTTAGGAAATCAAATACCTACTGTACAGACAGTGGATGGCTGAATGTTGAGTGCAAAAATATGCATAAACTGGTGATATAAACTGTGGATTCCCAATACAGTAGATAAGTCCGTCATATTACTCTGAAGTCTTCAATAGGAAATACTCACTTTTTCTGCAAAACAAGATGTAAAATCTTATATGCAAAGTGATTTATCTAGCTACTAAAATTGGTATGTCATCACATTCACCAGACTTGGCATTTGACTTGACCTTTTCCAGTCTCTTCCTCAAGTGAGGATTAATAAGAGCATTAGGAACTCTCCTTAATCCACAGTGAGATCTGAGGCAGGCTGAGAGGGTAATTGTCTTTAAGTACCTCCTCGAATTGGTCCTGACGTCCCTCATGAGTGTCACCATCTTGTCAGAGGCAGTCTTGGAATACGGTAATGACAGAAAGAAGCGTAGGATCTCGTGGAGGTGCTGGAATCTGTTTATCCCGGTCGGAGTTTTTCTGCTCAGCACAAACTTCCAGAAAGACGACGGTGAGAGCAAAATGTCATCACTGGGCAATCCGAGAAGACAAACTGACCGCCACTCTTCCTCCATTGACCTCTTTGACCAATCTGGATGCAGGAAATTAGCAAAGAACTCCATCAGTGAGGGAGGATCAGTGTTGTAGGCATTAACAGGATTGATGATATTGATAAACTTGTAGATTGGATGAGTGAAATCAAACCTGGACTGGATCTGAACTATGAGTGTTTTATAAAACTCTCGAGCAGAGGTGAGAGCAAAAACTACATCTGAGTCATCAAACATTAACTGGAGTTCCTGCATGTGCAACGTCAGAGCGCTTGTGGCCTCGTAGCCGATATAAACTTGAGAGAGTGGCAAATAGGCATCTTCCTCGTTCACCTGAAGTTTAAGAAAATCAGTCTGTACATCCAGGTATTCTTTAGTCATGAAAGACTTTGCGAGGAGCGAAACCAGTTCTTGCACTTCTTTCTCTATATGATAAAACAGCGGCTCTTCTTTCTGAAAGATGGAACAGAAATTGTCGATGACACCCAGGACGTAGTCCATGAACAATGCCAAGACTCTCATGATGGAACTGAGTAAGACTTCGAGTACTAGGTCATGGCCATTGTTGGACTCCTCCATGACAACGTTGGTGAAGTGAACCTGTAGTTCTGGCCACTTGCTCACGACTAGTTTCACTATGCTATGATCTGAGAGCCACAGCGTCTGACCGGGTGTGAGCCTCTTCTCCACATCAGATGTGTAGAACTTTTCAAAAGTCACAAGAGAAGGAGCCTGCGTCATTGATGACGAGGTGACAAAATGATGATAAATAATATGTAGGAAATCTTCAAGATTGTTTGGCAGGCTCTCACAGGCAGTAGAGGTGGAAAGTTTGACCATGTGAATCGGACATTTTATCGACACCACCCACGGGTAATCTTCCCTAATCATGCCACTTAGCGACTGCGAGTCTTCCTCGGCATTGGAAATGTCACTACGAAATCCTATCCAATTCTTCATTGGGACACCTGCCAGCTCAATCTTCTTCATGCAGTCCTTAAATTTACCATAAACATTGTGAGGTGAAGTATCGCATTCTACAAATTCTAAGAGATCGACTTCCATCTTCAAATCCTCATTAGAGAAAGAAACAAAGATGGAGACAAGTTTACTCTTCTTAGCTTTGTCTAAAGCCTCCTCAATTACCACAGAGAAAAGAGAAGTTTTTAATTTTTCTACGAGAATATCTTTAAAGAAAGGCGCGAAGCCTTGTCTGACCATGTTTGTGGCTTTTTGTTTACCAAGATGAATCTTCTTGATAGCAGTTCCCACCGCTGGTAGATCCTTGATCATAGTGACAAGACGATCAACAAGACTGAGAGGGAGATTGTATTCAACAATGAAAGCTACAATCTGAGCTTCAGCTAGCTGGGTCTGCAGGGAAAGATCAGGCTTCTCTGCCCTACAGTGAAATTTTTCCATCAAGGCAACGCCCTGATTTTCTTCGGAGGTACCAGCACTGTCTTGTGTTCTCTCTACTGGGATAAACTCCTGTAGTTCTTTATTTATTCTGCTGGCTTCACCTCTTCTCATGGCTTTCTCATTTTCTATGTGCTTCTGACGCATAGAGTGACGGGTGAGTTGGGCTTTCCCTTTGTCCACGCTAATGTCGCATTCACATACCATACAAAACGCATAGCCATTATTAGTACTCTCTGTCAACCATGATTCGTATTCTGCAACCATTTCCCATTCTTTACGATACTTCTTAGTTGACCTCGCAGGCTTCTTTTTCAGTCTTGCCGTAGACGATTCAGGATCAGATTGTCCTTGAACATTCAATGTCTCAGTATTTTCTGCTGACTGAATGTTAATAATTGATGGATGGTTCTGGTCTCCATAACTACTATCTTCAGCTTGCACGATGGTTATTTCAATCTGGTCTACATTTTCATCAGCCAACTGTTCTATAATGTCTGATGCAAGCTGCTGATCCAGTGAACAATCTTCCATCTGAATAAAGAAAGAAATCAATTTAATTTAATATGCAAATAACATTTATTTTGCGTACATTTTAATTCCTGGCCTCTGGTCTTCATCACAAACTTTCTGCAGATACAAAACCAATGTCTAACCACAGATGTGCTAATGAGAAGACTATCCAATCAAATAGATTCCCTTTGTAGTGAACTTGTTGCCGCAAAGGACACCTTCTTTGTTAACTAACTGATTAGCCCTTAAAAGTATCCTTTGTCAAATTAGACTTAGGTTATGACACATTGCCCTACTTTGTCTCCTAAATTGATTTATAGTGGTGTATAAGACCCAAATTGGCAGGGGTATACTCAGGGTTCTGCCCAGGGTGGATTGAGTGCCGGCAGGACTATCTAAGCGGAGCGCCATCATCGGTTGGCGCGAAGCGTACAAGAAAATTTTGGGTTTTGGAAACCCCCCCAGATGGCCGGAAACGGCCCTTCCCGAGTATTCTGAGCCACATATAGACAGCTTTGAAATGAGATCTCATGTCTGGAATTTTTCATAATTAATGAAAAAAGTTAGGACAAATATCTGGAGCACCAGAGTACAGACCAGCCGGTGGTGCCTATTAAGTATACTAAAAAGCAATAGCAATGCACGTGGCTGACTAGTTCGCGTAGCCGTCACGTATAGTCACTATGAGGCGGAGTGCGCTGGTCGTGCCTAATGCAATATGATGTAAATTCACCCGCTACGAAGGTTAACGGCCGTATGTGTACTAGCTAGCTGGATAGTGCCTGTGTCTCGCGCGATAAAAATAGATATAAATGAAACTATCAAAAGTACGATCGGGAGTTGGAAAGGGAAAACAGTCATTGGTCTGGAATGCGGAACTCTGGTAATTTTTACTAAGTATGACACTGTGATGTGTTGGATATTTTGAAATTTTAACAGTTATGAACTGGATTTCCCCTAGTCTCAAACAGATTGTTTCTGTACGTTCCACCCTCCGGCTATGGAGCTGTTTTTTGGAGTTCCTATCGAAAATAAGTGCCGGTCGGAAAAGTCACTCAGGCAGATTGTGGCGGTCGGTAATTCAGCGTGCTGGTCGGGCCCGACCGGGGCCGACCGGCAGCGGCAGAACCCTGTATAATGTAGCTAAAGTTCAAATTTGCAAATTCGAAAAGATAATGGTTCGTCTGAACTGATTTCAATGCCATAAATGGATTGAATGCATGAGAGACTAACTAAATGCTTATGGACTGATGTTCAAAACCTGTCAATCAGAAGTTTGAAAATTGAAAAGGATTATCCAGTTCTTAATTTTTTTTATCAATGATCATAGGGTCTTACTTAAATCGTTGTATAAACATCACACTTCAAATCCCCGGCACTCTCACTCTTTCCATGTACCGTACGTCTAAGCCTACACATGATTGATTATTACCAAAGATTTTCACCAAGGTTGAATATCTTTGATATTAGTTCTGGATGTGTGCACTTTTAAATTCTGTCGCGAAAATAGTCCTTCCACAGAATCAAAATTTACAATGTACATAGACTATCTATGGACGAGCTGGACGTGAAAAACGTTTCGCTATATAGATAAAAGTTATGTTCACTTATTATCATATTTATGTTAGTAACATTTGGTAAGCCCAAAATTAAGAAAACAACAACTCAAACATATCTTACCATATTTCGTAAAATCTTTGCCGACTTTTTCGTGACATTTAAGGGAAATGACAACGGCGTCTTATTCTATCGTTGTGGAAAAACTGGATTCTTTAGCTTGGGTGTACATAACATTTACAACTCATATTAGCGCCCAATGTTCAATTCCGTGCAAGACAATGATCGGCGTAAAGGTGCAAAATCTTTGTTGTGCCGCTCGTCGATTTTCTTCTAACGTATCTATTAAAGATATTGTAAGATATGGAATCAGAAAATGCGAAGGGAATCAGGGTATAAATGTAAGGTTTTTATTTTTTAATACACTTTGTAGGCCTAGACTAGTAGTACTAGTAGTATTAACCTTGTATTGTAACTCTTGGTCTGCACATATGGGTCAGGTTATCAACACTAATGTAAGGTGGTACTGGTTTCACTACACTAGTATTAGTTTTAATTAGGCCTATAGTCAGTATTGCTAATTTCGGAACACTGCCAATTTCGGA
>KN883872.1:24540-34985 GCA_000934455.1 Apostichopus parvimensis
TATATTACCATTATTAGTAATAACATTAATGTTTGTGCATACATACTGTTAAATATTCATATATTCATACCATTTATCCATGCTTCTTTCAGGTTGCAGCTGTTGATCTTCTGGTACCAGGGGTCGGAGAGTTGATAGGTGGCAGCCTTAGGGAACATCGCTTGCATTTACTTAAACACAAATTAGCATCTCTTGGTCTTGAGAAAGAATATCAGTGGTAAGTTTTGACAGAAGACTCTGTTCTGACTGTTTCTAAAGCTGCATTTTAAGTTACGTTTAGCAGACAACAAAGTAAAATTCTTCAAATGACAAACTTTTCAATGGCTTCACTCACAGTACTTAGACAATTATGAGTGTTGCATTAGTTAAATGAGGGTATGTGACACAATCTCATGATACAATGAATTGATTTATTCAAATCTTCATGGCTAATGATTTTCCAGAAAAGCAAATTTCACAGGTGTTTATATTTTGATGGTTGTTGCCTTGATTATGTCATTCACACCATTGGTCTACAATCTTTGGAACCAGGGATTTTAATGTTAAACTTAGTTTTCTCCTGAATTTCTGATTTTTGCAACTAGGTGACATTAGTTTTCTTATGTTTTAAGACACAGAAAATCTGCAAAATATTCTATTGTGCAAAACTATTTGGCTAAGATATTTAAGGCTTGAGAGGCTTGGAGAAGTTTCCTTTTCTGAGAATTCTGTGTAGAATGATGACTTTACCAAAGCTTTCATTGAAATATTTGAGTTTGTTTGCAAACTTCCTGTATCTGCCACCTATCTCTAATGTCACTGATTGTTTGGACATGTTTGTTTGTTCTCTGTCTAGGTATTTAGATCTAAGAAGATTTGGTAGTATCCCACATGGAGGTTTTGGACTTGGTTTCGAGAGGTATCTTTTATTTCTGTTGGGAGTTGACAACATCAGAGACGTTATTCCATTCCCAAGGTTATCACATTCTTGTGTCTTGTAAGCATCGCCGGAAGACATTCATATAAACTATTTTAAAAATGAAACTGCAGCGATGGGTACTCTGTGTCGGGCAGCGCCCTTTATGTTCAACGAAGCTGCTACAGTGCTGGAGAAATTTAAGCAGCAATACCTAAAAGCTTAGATGCTTGAATTCAAGATTACAATTTTGGAATCGGAACTTTTCAACTTACCTGTGGATGTATGGCAATAAATTTGACTATGATTTTGGGATATGGAGATTGTTCCACTTTTTGCTATAAATCAATCAGACTGAATTTCAAAGGAATTTATGAACCAACCTTCCAGAAAGGCCAGGAACTTTAAAACATTGAACCATAACTGCAAGTACATTATTTTCTCCATGTTAGTCTAGATACCCAAGGGCAGATCCAGTACGTTATTTGCATAAGTTTAGCCTACCAAGGAATGGGGTGTGGCTCTATGGTCGTTTGTCTCTTCTCATGTAGAGGTCCTCCACCAGAAGCAATTGGTATTTGAGACGTAAGATGGTGAATTCTGAGGCATATTTTGGCTATAATTAGGGCTACATGAAAGGTGGTAGTAACTGTTACATTTTTTTGGATGGTGGGGGGTGGGTTCAAAAGGAGGAGGGGGAAGGTCATCCCTGTATCCCCCTGGATCTGTGTCTGCCTACATTAGTGGGTAAATTAGGAATCTAGCATAAAATAAAGACTGATTTATTGCATCATGTTAGCCACACTACAACTAAGGTTGTATCACTATATATATTAAAGCCAGATAAAATGACTTGGAGAGGGCACAGCATAGTGTGTGATATAAAGTATATATACAACAATGCAATCAAAACTTTTGAAAAAATAATTAAGAAAGACTATTGTTTTGCTACTGCAACAAAAGAAATAAAACAATAAAAGCATCATAGGTGATTTTGTTTTAACATTGTATTTATTTCACGACAAGCTTCAAGTGCAAAATATATCCCAGCCTTTTGAACTTGTTTCTAACTTTGCTGACAAAATGATAAGTGCAGTCTCTACTTCTAGAAAATTGAACATTAAACATTTTGACAGAGCACACAAAAAAATAATCACAGAATGCCTGAACTATCAATGGTTAAGTTGAGGCATATATACAGCTCCTTTCAATGTGACAGACATCAGAAACACCTTTTCTTATTGGATGTTACATAATGTTCAATATTTCAAGAAATACAACAAAGTTTGTCTGTGAATATTTTATTCTGGGTAACTGGAAGGGCAGACACATCAATAAGGGAAAATGAGACAATTTTTTGGTCTTGTATTTACAAACTTACTTTGCATTTTAATTCTTTGATAAACAGTAGAAATGGTGTTCTATTTCATTCTTTAGTACAGCTTTAATATCTATGTGTTTTTCCCTCAACATTTATTATTAAATGCTCAAACTACTGAAGATTCTGTATGCCAAAACAATAACATTATTTTTGCAATAACTTCTGACAATTTGCAAAACACTTTACATTCTAGTAGTTTCCTCTGCCTATATAAAAAAATTTAGATATATATTAGTTTCCAGTACATAGAATTATAAACATAAATCATAATTTCTGCCTCAATTGTTTCCAAACTCCAATAAGGCAACAGGCAATAAACTTGGTACTTCAGACAATCAGTTTTTCATTATTATTAAAGTGTGAAACAACTATAAGAATATAAGGAAAATGATGTTCTCACCAGACACAACTTCCTTCCAAGCAGCTCAAAATCCCACTGCCTTTTATATAGCAAATTGGAAATTATTTACAAAGTAACAAATATAAACAACCACTGCCTTTTAATAGCAAATTCAAAATTATTTTCAAAATAACAAAAACATAAAAATCCAAAATAGCAAGAACAAAAGAAGGACATATGGCAGGAATATGCAGACTCATTTAATATTGAAAGACATATTGCTATAAAAAAAAGTTATACTTTCACTTAACGTTTCTGACTTCAGTCAAGTCATAGTTTAAGGCACACTTTTTTTTGTAATAGACACATTTTTTAAGAATTCACAGTATCAAAAAATAAGGTGAAAAGTGCAAAATTATAAGAAAGCAGTGAAGTTTAGAACTTCACCACATTGGTGGTACTTCCTAAAGTTGATCAATCTTGAAATGAGTCCCGGGCTTGTGGCTACTCATAACTGGATCTGCTCTGATCATTACTGAACCGTATGGGTTGACGGTAACTGTCACGCTATCATCCGTCTGAAAGGTTCCCAGGTCCTTGTGCTCAAATAACTCTCGTATCTTGTAGATGGTCCCTGTAATGAAGCCGAGTTTTCTGGGTGTAGTGGGGTAGTCGTACGGTATGCCATGAAATGGGCAGAAGAAAACTGCTGCAAACGATCCGTTTGTGAGTGGTTTTGTCCACACCTGCATCCTGGTCTCCTGTGGACAAAAACAGTTAAAGAAAGAAACTATGGAAAATCTGTCAGAAAAAATATTTATCAATCAGCAAGATGTTTCTTGAAATCCTTTTCTCCCACCTGCCACTTTTCAGGTTTGGATTTCAATGGATAAACCTGGAGTATGATGATTAGTTACACCTAAAGGAAGGAGTTTGGTGGTTTCTGACTGGTGTCCCGTAGGAAAGAAATGGTTATTTAGGGATCGCCACCAACTATGGGCTGAACAATTGGACAGTTGGTAAACAACAGGGCTTGAAATCATGATGTCACTGCTGTTAGTCCTGTTCTAGCCAATAATGCAAATTATAGCCATCCAACAATTTCACAGTGGCCTGCAAAGCATTCAAAACCCTGTGAATATATTTTTTCTGATCTTTTATTTCCAATGTTATGTCATATGTCTGTACTTGTCATGGGAGTAGGCACATCCTTAAGTGATTCAGCATTTGGATCGGAAACTAAATTTGACTGTGACCCACCAGATCAAGCAAGGACATAGTTTTAAGCTCCTTCAAAGTAGCATTCTATGTTTGATTCAAGAATCACAGATGAAAGCATACCAGAAGTTGATAGTATCAGGATAGCCTATCCTTACTTGACTTGTATGTGAACATAATGACTGCATCGGTTAAAAGTAATGGATGCCCAACTATGAATCATGGCAATATGTTATTTCAATATTTACCTGCTATTGAGCAAGATTATGTTTGCAACTAATTTCTTAGTCATAAAACAATTTCAGAAGAGCCCCCACCCTGAATCTGCCCCAAACTACACTTGTGTAAGTTATTATTATTATTATTACGCCGTTATTTATATAGCGCATAATCCACAAGTTCTATGCGCTTTACAATTAACCCTGGTCATTGGTAACTTGTCACACCTACACACCAAAGTGTGCACAATTCAAACAATCTCTCCTGTCGAAGTTGTCGAAATTGTCGAAGAATCTAATATGTAACGTTTGCTCAAAATCTCTCAACTGGCATTTCATGTGTTCCCATAGTTACTCACGTTGACAATTCTCTGCCCCATTATACCGAGAGGATCCTGGTCCACTGCGATGATTTCTTTGTTCTTTAAGATGTCCTCGGCCCACACTGGTAAATCTCTCAAATCGTTTGACATTAAAAGTTGCGCTGCCATAATGGCCCACAAAGCCATCTGTGTTTTGGATTGTTCGTAGCTCAGGGCATAGTCACCTATAATCAGCTAAAATTGGAATGAAAAAGGAAACTACAAACAGTTCATATTGTGGTTTCATTTAATATCTATGAAAAATAACTTATGGCACATCCGTCTAGTGGAGTTCATCAACATACCAACAAAATGAAAGGTTGCCAGCTGTCACAGACTGGACGTGACATCACAGACTTTGGGCCTCTTTATGGGAATTTAAGAGTATGAAACGAAGAAATTAAACTTGAATTCTTATCTTTTTACACATTTTTAGTTTCAGTTCAAACTTGTAAAAAACAATTTTTCACAACAGTTGAAAATCATTTACAATGCCTGGAAGTATCAGTTCCAGCCATCTAGGGGTGTTTTTTAACCCCCAAAAGTGTCTATGCTCATCCCCAACCATATTTGGGGACTTCTCTGCCATTTAGATAGTGTCCTGGATTTTGCTCATCAGGAGTTGGCAATCCCAACATGATGTCGTTGAAGAGCTTGTCGCAGTACATACTGCATTCTGTTGATTATGTCATTGGTCTTTAATGCAGAGAAGTTACTGCACTGGCTCTATAAGTGAAAATGTCTCAAAGAATGCAGGCGGGTCAAAATTCCTTAACTGTGAACAAAACTCATCAACAATGTTTCAAAACTTTACAGAAGCAAGAGAGAGGATTGGAGCGGTGGTGAGTTGACAGAGAGTAGGGGAAGGGGTACACTTTGGAGGAGAAAATTTCAAAGGTTGGTGACATTTGTAGGTAATAAATGTTACATATTAAATATTTAAATTATAACTACAGTGGAATGAATCCCCCCCCCTTTCCATCTCTGTAACAAAAAACAAACAAAAAACAGTTTCTTGAAAAATTAATTTCATACCTGATCAGGGTCATTGTACCTTCCAGGGCCAGATACATTTTTAAAGACGACTTGGTTTTTGGCAAAGTTTTCAATAATAGATGTCACTGCATCCCATGAATCTTGCACGTCGCGACCGTTTCTTATGGTGTTACAGTAGTTGAACATGGTATCCCAGTCTGGCTGCAGAGATAAAATGGAGAACAAAATGTGGAAAAGATGTCTTTAATTATTTACATCTAAATGTTTCAGACATGAGTTGAGCTTCTAGGGGTATGGCGGAAAATTTTTCATCGCTAAAGGTGACACTCAGGTGGTGGCACCGTGGCAGAGTAACAAATATGACAGAAACATGTTGTATCTACTATGTTGTATCTACTATCTAACATGTTGTATCTACATGTTGTATCTACATGTTGTATCTACATGTTGTATCTAACATGTTGTATCTACTATCTAACCATCTTCACATTTAGACCAGCTGCATGGCCAAACTGAACAAATTGGTGAAAATGATTACATATAGAATAGAAGACTGTGAAGAAGTTAGAGTGTGATGTCAGCTTCAGGTTTGTGAAGCATAAATAGTTCCTTAGACTTCTTTTGTCTAATTCCAATGTAAATCACTTCAGCATGGTAATTGGTAGGTTGACGAGTCTGTGCAATATATACGAATAACACTGGTATGTATGCAGGTATCAAACTCAGTAAAGTCGGCAACTAGACTGGTCGGACTGTGAAGTTAGCAAGAAGAGTATACAGGTCATGAGCCCTCTATCCCCAAAGAGCAAAGAGTCAATTCCCCCATCCAGGACAACAGTTTCTCCCGCCCACCCTTGCCCATACTCGTAACATTACAGAATTTACATTCTTACCACAGGCAGACCTACTCCATATCCCCAGTTACAAGTTTATGCTCCATTTGTATGACTTTATTTTGGAATGAATGTCAATATGGGCAATATGTCAATATGGTCAATTGGATGAATGTCAATATTGGGCAAAATTTGTGCTAATTCATTAGTCTTTTAGAGAAACAGTTTGAAAGGATTTTCCCATTTTCCCAAGTCCATACTCCCAATATTTTGGGCGAATTGTGCAGACAGAAAGGTAACAGCTACTGTCTTATTCCTCACTGCTGAAGAACTGTTGCTGTGTATAATAACAAACTTGTAAGTCAGTTTGAAAGTATTGTGCCGTACAGAAACAAAATGTTAGGAAGAACACTTGCTCACATGAGGACCAACGTGGGGCCATTCACAGGAAAACACAATTGGCCGTCCAGTTGAGTTAAGAGCCCTTGAAAAGTTTTTGAAACCTGCAACATAATGTAGAGGAGAAAAAAATTATAAATACAAGTCAATGTATCTCTTGAAAGTTTTGAACCTTTAGACTTCTCATTTATGCAAATTTATGTAATGAGATTATGCAAAAAGTTTCTATTTCAATGTATGTACATTTCAGACCAACATACCTTCACTGACAAGCTGACCTCTTGGTGTATGACAGGTATCCATCTTAACAAAATCAATTCCCCATTCAGCGAACGTCTTTGCATCGTCATCTATGTGCTCGAATGTCCCTGGAAACCCTTGGCAAGTCTGGTAGCCCATCGACTCATAGATTCCAATTTTGAGTCCCTTGGAATGGACCTTACCAAAAATAACAGTATGGACAGAATTAATTAAATGTATACTATAGTCAGGAGATGGGGAAAGCTAAAGAAGCAAAAATTCTTTTTTTTTCTGTAAATTTAAGAAATATAAACACTACTATATAATTTGTATCAACGTTTAATTTAGTTTGTTTAATAACCTTTAGTTTTGTGATATTTGTATTTTAAGTGAACACTGGGTTTTAAATAATGTGTCACTATAATGCAGACTGAGGAAAGGCAATTCTTTTGTTATGGCTTCATCCTGTAATTCCTCCTAAAACACAATACCATTTCAATAAAAAAAACCCCCATAAAAGTGGTGATAAACTTTTCAAACTGTTAAATTAATCTCTCTTAATCAGGAATCAAATGACGTTATAAATATCCAAAAGTGTCCAAGTGGAACCAAAGCTTACAAGGTCATCAGCATTATATCAAATTATAATAATGCTAGAAAATATCTAATAATGGTCACTAATGCTCTAACTTCAACAATCATTTGGCTTCAAATGCTTTCATGTCTGAAAGAAATTTGCAATCCTCAAAACATAATTTTGGCTACAAGAAGGTTCTGCAATGTCTATGAATAGTATGGAAGTCACAACATTCTGGAGAGTTCTCTGAAAGACTTACAGCAATGTTTATTATTATTCTAAAACTGCTAATCCAAAATGGCACTGAAACCAACTCTAGCTCTAACCTAGGAAACACAGACAAATGAGTGAGGTACAGCGACAACCATTGTCAACTAGACTCGAATATCAGCCACTTTCACTAGTGATGCATCAGGAAGTGATATCAACAGGGTAATCCTATGCATAATCCTAACGGGAAAGAACTTATTTGTAGACAAATCAAAACCATAAAACTGCAAGGTTAAAAATGAGATGAAATTTCTTACATAATCTGCTAAACTTTTCATCCCATTTGGGAACCGTATGGGGTCAGCGATCAATTTACCAGACAGATCCCTTTCCGTGGCCATCCAACAATCGTCAATGTTAACATACTCGTAACCAACATCCTTGAAACCTTTCTCTACCACCAGGTCTGCCATTGTGCGGATCAAAGCGTCACTGCATTTTTGAAAGAGAAAATGATGGCAAATATAAATATTTGGGGGCCTGTTGCCACATTTGTCTTATGTTAAAATGAAAAAGTAAAAAATGCTGATTGTTTTCTGAAACCTTTGATACTCTCATCATGTTTCTATTGCAGAATGAATTAACATTTATTTTTGTGTCAAACACAATATGCTGTGTGGATGAGGAGCAGATCATTGCGTCTTTTTGTTTCATATCCAATTTTAAATAGAAGTCTGAGATAAACAAACGTATCTATACATAAAAGCGTGATATTCCTTAGCTCCTAAACTTATCTTCAGCATTAAACAGGCGTGTAGCCAAGGGGGGGGGGGCGAAGGGGGAAGGGGGCAGCCGCCCCCCCTTGAGCATATTTTTTAATTTTTTTTTTAATGTTTTTATGATATCGCTAGTAATTTCAAAAGAGAAAATGCTAAGATGCAACTTACAAGGCCTGGGAAGTGCCATTTCCAGCGATCTGGGAGGCATTTTCAGCCAAAATTTTCTTGTACGCTTTGCGCCAACCATGGTGGCGCTACGCTTAGATAGTTTTCAATGCAGAATCTACGGCTCTGATAATTTGCCTACATTTTTGCCCCTCCCTTGGCAGATTCCTGGCTACGCGCCTGGCATTAAACGAGGCAGGACAAAATACAACAACACCTATCACATAAAAATGCACAGTACACAATCAAAACAGCCAGTTCAGTTCAGTTCAGTTAATATATTTCGCATATATACATAGACTGTATACAAAACAGTGCAGTAATGGTATATACAGGATACTAGAAAAAACATAAAATGTTTATCAAAGCTAGTAACCCTAAAGAAAAAGAAAGAAAATAACAGAACAAAGTAAGAAAGAAAAACAAAATGTACAAAACAAAATTGACAATAATATCAATAACGGTACTTGGAAGTTAGATAACTCTTTAGTTGATACTTAAATGAAGCACATGATTTCAAATGTTTAATACCAGTTGGGAGATTATAATTCCATATTTTATAACAGTAATTGTTTAGCAGAAACTTTCAATGTTTAGAGCGGTGTCTAGTGACAGAGAAAAGAAGTATATTTGTTCTTGTGACGTTTGGGATATCTGACCCAAATCTTGGGTGTACAATATTTCGAAAAAGACACGAGGCAGTGCATTGTTAACGTACTGTATTTGTAAGCAAAAGTACACAGTTTGAAAATATGAACATTGTTGATTTTGAGGACACCAATAGTACTGTGCAGAGTATTAGTAGGAAAACGCCAGTGGTTGAACGTGATCGTTTTTAGAATTCTATTTTGTAGAACTTGTAAAGGCTTTAGAACGGAAATATTGGTCATACCATATGTTTCCATACCGTAGGATATCCTAGAGTTAGAGTAGACTAGTGCATAGTAAATCTGGGGAGCGACGGTGAGTGGAAGTGAACATCTAAGGCGATAGAAAATGCCTGTGTACTTGATAAGGCTGTTGCAAAGATCATCTATATGTGGCTTGAAGGTCAGTTTATCATCAATAAAAACCCCCAAGTATTTGGCAAAGTTGTTCTACAGATCTGAGTATTATTAAGAGTAAAGGAATCTGGGCAGGGATGGAAATCATGCTCTCTGCAGTTCAACTGAAAAACATACCTCAAGCAATTCTTTGGGTCCAGATCGCAATCAGTTCGCCATCTGAATCTCACCCAAGCTTGAAATCCCATCGGTGGTAGCCTTGCTAAACCATTATCTAAACTAAGTGTTAACCTAGGGACCATCAAGGTTAACACAATACTTAGTAACATTCTGAAAGACATCTTGAAATCTGGAATACAAACATAAACTTTATGGAAGCTGATGAATCATGGAACATAGCTTCAGTCTTCAGAGGGACACCTGTACATACTGTAGTTACCAATACACGGGTATGACTAATTACCATAACGGACCCAACCGGAGGCAAAATAAATAACCATCAGACACCACCAGTCATTTTTATTATATTTTATCATTAAAATGCTGGTTATGTGTCAACATTCATCTCACAATCGGAATTTGGGATGATCAAAGTGAGTTCCATCACTGACAAAATGTAAGGCCGATCTCACTAATTAGCGGTGTATACTTTGATCAAAGTGAGTTCCATCACTGACGAAATGTAAGGCCGATCTCACTAATTGGCGGTGTATACTTTGATCAAAGTTGAGTTCCATCACTGATGATTCACTGCCGAATCTCACTAATGTAGGTAATGCCTATACCACAAAGTTCATAAACAAGAGAATTATTTCATCCCAAATAGAC
>KN883872.1:54911-77079 GCA_000934455.1 Apostichopus parvimensis
TTTGCTAAAATTTTTTTTTTTGGTGACGGCCAATAGGGGGGCGCGCGCCTGTTGCGTCCCCCCCCCTGGATACGCCCCTGCTTGTGCTAGCATCTCAGTCCTTTGATGACTGTGACTAAATGTAGACCTCCATCAAACTGTTTGTACTCTCACTTGATAAGATGGGACATTAACATTAAACTGAAAACTGCATGCACAAACTACTGTAATATGGAAGAATTACACAAGTAGGTATGTGTTGGAAGGGGAGGGGAGTAGCTTTTCCACAGCATTTTCCAGGGACAACTATGACATTATCCAAGTGGACCACTAAAATAATACAAGAAAGAAAAATGTTTGCCATGAGCCTCTCAGATAACAGAAATGACACTTTCCAGACTTTTAAAATTGCATTTATAAACAAGAGCCGGGTGTATAATGTTCCAAGGATAATTGAAAAATAAGTCAACACACAAGATTGCACGTTTTCTAATCTATTAGAATTCTTCTCTCTACTGCAACCAGGATGTGAGTGACCACAGAAACAAACAGCTCTCTAAATAGTGATAACCTCTGACCCTTTCTATGACTTACTGATATCTTACCAGTGAGAGGAGTAATAGACAGGACTGATTGTCTCACTAGGGGTGTTTAATATACATGTGATAAAAGGAGATAGACATACAAGATAGCATTGTTTGAATAGAACAGACTCAAAGGGGGGGGGGGGGGGGGAAGGGGGATTGAAACCCATACTCTGTATCTACCCATGTTATCACGGATATTCTTGAAAGAAGGTTCGATGCCTATGTTAATATTCACACAGATGGTGAACAGACCCAAATTACAGTATTTTCATATCTTAATAATAATAAAAATGGGTACCACTATGTCATTTTTAAATTGGGCAGAATCATTATTTGAATCAATCTCTGACAGTGCTAAAGACCATCCATATTCTGCTGTGAGTGTACAAAGGTATTCACTGTTGTTAAGATGCAAGGACAGAAGAGGATTAAAAGTGCCATCTTTAAGTGTTTTCAGAGTTGTCCAATTCGGTGATTTGTTGTTCAGGAACTTCAGGTGCCCTGTAGCAATACATAATATTCCTTCATCACAGTGAATTCATTTCTAACAAAACTTGCTTATTGATTACTATTTTACTCCAGATCCCATCCAGCTCTTTCAATCTCTGATCCACAAACTAGCTAGTTTGTCCACATCAATCCACACAGTAGCATAATTTAGAATTTCAGAATTCCTCGACTTGGGTCTGGAGAAAAAAAAACAGAAAATCTCAAAATTAGCAAGTAGAACAACTTGATTAATCTCATTATGACACAAACTGTGGGTCATCTCCTTCCAAGAAATCATTTGTTTCAAGAGCTACTTGTTGAACACCATCTGCACAGATATCACCTGATAATGAAGAGTGTGGAGAAATTTTCAACCTACGATAGTCGATTGTTCTATTATGGAAAGCTCTTTACCATTTGGAGATCGTTTTCCAACACATACTGTAAGACACTGTCCAAGATTTAAGTTGCAATGGGCTTACTGTTGGTCTACCTGCATACTTACTAGGCCTACAGTAGAGCTAGTAGTAGCATGGACACTTCGAAGTTCGGACACCTAAGCCTTAAAATACCCCAAAACTATATCTTCTGGTATAAATCACCTGAAAATATACTTGATATGGTGGGAGAAGTGTGTTATATTACGATACACGGCCAAACTTTCTTTCCTGCCTATGTCCAGTGGATGACTTTTCTCTTCTTCAATGTGAGGACATAGTGTCAACAGGAGAGGAAATAATTTTTGTTAGAAAACAAAGTTCATTAGATTTAAGCAAAATTCAGAGTAGTGTATAATTCATTCTAGTTCAGAGAAAGGCACAGTATCAAAACCTTCCCATTGCAATTGTAGTTATACCTTCATTGTTATGTGAATGCCTTGAACTGAGTAAAGTAACCGTATCCTTCATGTGATCGGTAGAGAATTTCAAATGATATAATAAGAACTACCTTGCCTTTAGCATGTCAATATTCCATATTGAGTAAAAGATGCGTACAGTTTTGTTTGGTTGCCGCTGCGGCATATGCGGTTACTTAAATGATCGATCAGTATGCATACTGTACGTATTGTAAATCAGTATATATAATTATCGTCTTTTTTAGTATTTAAACCAGGTCCGAAGATAGATTGTAATATTCTAATTGTTTCTCTATAATTATATTTCAAGATGGCGGAGAGTAGCCTCGTGAAAGATCTGCACGATAATTTCCTGCAGTGCGCAATATGTATGGAAGGCTACAAAAGTCCCCGGATGTTACCATGTATCCACAGCTTTTGTCTCAAGTGCTTGGAAAAACTTGCGCAAAGTCTTCAAAACAAACCGTTCTCTTGTCCGACATGTCGAGCGGCAGTGACTATACCCAAAACTGGTTTAAAGGATCTACCGAGTAATTTCCTGTTGGTGAGTTTGATGGAGCGTTTTAACTTGGCGGACACAACAGGATCAACATCCTCATCAAAATGTATTTTCTGTAACGGTATCAAGAATATCCAACGTTGTATCGACTGTGATATGTATGTTTGTGTCACTTGCAAGCAGTTCCATGACAAGATGCCAGACTGTCACGATCATAAGGTAATCCCGATTGACAAATTAAGTGACGAAAATTATATCAAAGGTATCCTGGCTTTAGAAGTACCGCGGTGCAGCGAACATCAAAAGGAGAAACTACGCTTTTACTGTACAACCTGTAGTAAACTTGTTTGCCGAGATTGTGCAATCGTCGGTCATCGAGGTCATGAATGTCTGGAACCTAAGACAAGAGTAAATATTGCCAAACAAAATTTACAGCTTGCTATAGAAAACAGCGGAAAGGCGGTCATATCGGTTCAAAAATTGAGTGCAAATGTCAATGCAGCTACAACAAGTATCGAGCAGGAAATTGCCAACAGTAAACAAAAAGTCGATCAGCAGTATGATCAAGGTATTGAAAGGTTGAAAGCTGACAGGAATACATTGAAAGTAGAACTAGAGGAGATTAGAAAAGAAAAGTGCACTCCATTAAAGGAGATAAAAGATAAAGTCACAAACTGGACGGAGGCGATGGAAAACACTCAGGTAGTGGCGAAGAAGATCATGATAGCAGAAAACCAATGGGATATACTTGGGATGGAGAAGGATATTACAGATGCCTTTAAAAAGCTCCATGACGATGAGGTTGCTCTAAACAATAAACGATCAATGGTTCAAAAAGTGTCAAATACTACAATAAAGTTTTCTCCTTCTGTTATGAGTGCATCCCAGATATCAACTCCAGTAACAGGGATTCGATGTGAACAGGCTTACGGAATACCTGTGGAGCATCTTTTTGCGCGCCACAGGTCTTACCCAAAACCTGTGATAGAAATTCCAGTAAATGAGAATCTACTGGGTACCGTACAACAATCTTGTCGTTAGAGAGGTCATCAGGTCGAACGGAATGCGAGGTATGTAGGATACCATAAAAAAGAATACGAATACGAAAAACACCCCGTTCACTACGTCGGCCTATAGAATAGGTCAATATAAATAAGGACAACACTATATAACTTAGAACGATGTGTGAAAACCCTTGCAACCTACTGCAATATTCTATATATTACAAATGACGTCAGTACGACCGATACTAATAACGAGCAATAGAAACAGCATGAAAATAGAAATCAACATGATTAAAATACAACTAGTTTGATGACCAGTATTCAACGTACCTTAACTCGTGGTCAATAACTATCATAAGTCAAATGAAGACAATATCACGAACTCAAGAGGACCCGACTGAAATTCTTTAACAGGCCACCGACGACCCCAAGATCTCATCCACTTAATTGATAGAGGTGTGAATATTTGGTATATAAAGGTTCAGACGGAACCGGAAGTAAAGAACCGAATAAGTGACGTTGAAGAAGTAAGCGTTCTATAAATGGCAAGCAAAGACTATTTAAATCTCTCCTCTTCTTCTACATCCAGTTTTTTTCCTGAAAGGTTTACCTTTTGTTTCGTTTGGTATTGTTTACATTCTATCAGTAGTTCCATTCTCACTTTTATTTGTTCATGCTGAATGGGTGCTACCCTGTTCCTTGATCTTGGTTATTCTTCTTCATTTTTGCGCTTGGTTACAAAACCAACCAACATATTGATATTATCTTATGTAATGAATTAAGTTAAAATCTCCCTCCTGGTATAATCGTAACGGACATAAGTGATTAATGATCGATTTACTGCAGCCAACTTTGTTTGTATCGATTTAATTGTACAATAATCTTTCTCATTCGTTTTCTTCTGTTTATGAAAGCAGAAAATCCTGTAAGCATTATGAGTTATGTTATTTTGTAAATGCTTGTCCTTGGTCATATCAGTCATGATCATTGTTCGTGAATATTTTATATAGACTAGCATACTGTATTAGCATAGCCATGATAGACATTTTAAATTAAGGATTAAATTACTTTTACATTTTTTACTGGTGATCAAACCCTGCAATTGAGAAGGAGGGGAATGAGGGTGTGCGGAGGAGGTTGAGAAGTATGAATGACATTGTAGGACGACGCAGTTTTAAGACTCAGTTATATGTCATTTATTCAAGGACTTATTGTTGATAAATTGAATTAGTATACAGTAAATCTAACGCCAAAATGACATCGGGCAGAGTTGTATCCAAGATTTCGCTGCGGTATGAGGGGTGGGGTGTGTGCGTGTGGCGGTGCGGGTATGCTGATGGAAGACGTCAGACATCTAGGGAAGTGAAGGCTGTAGAATATATAAAGGAGAGGTGTGTTCCTGGGATCGCTGTAAATTGAATTAATGTAATGACAATCAATTAGCCGCCTTTACTATTTGCTGTATCCGAACATGGATTAACTTGTAGACTAGTAGCCAATTTAAGAAAAAATCTTGCTCAAATGTTTAACCAGTGGGCACGATAGCTCAACTGCAAATCGCAAAACGGCATATTTGAGTCCATCATATAACTGATCTCAGGCTTTTGCAGGTTTCAGTCATGGTAGTCCCGAATAAAGTGTATCTCCAAATACAAAATACGTCATGGTTAGATGATTTCAGATAACTTTGCTCATGACCAATGACTAAACCTTCGGAATCACACGGCTTTTTTGTAAAGGTCAAAGATCAATTGAGGTCACCAGAGGTTAAAATATGAATACATTGTAAACTCAGTCTATAACTTTAAAGATACACCATTTGAAATGAATTTCATTCTTGGCATGTTGGCCCATCTTAGTGCAAGCTACAAACCTATATATGTGTTGTAGAATGCAAGAGAGGACCGTAGTTTTAGCGGCCCCAAAACGAGAAATAATTTCAAAAAGGAGACGAAACCACATTATTAGACATGTGCTGCCAATTGAATTGACAAAATCATTTATCCAATGAGAAAGGTTATTTTCTTACAGACACAAAACACAAAACACGATCCAGATGGACAATCAACAAACAATTATAATAAGATTCTATAAATTAAATTCCTGGAGTAAGCAATTTTTCGGTCTGGTCTTAAATACGTTTCACTGGAATACGACATGGATTTTTCTATCTGAAAGTATATAACAACATCAGTTTTTCAATATTAAAGAATCAACTTAATATCACGTTGATTATTTCAAGTTATGGTCTAATTTTGACGGAACTGTGACTAGCACACTTCAGTTTGTGCTCACGTTATTGTGGTAATATACTTGTTACATTTGACAAAGCAACAGGTTGTTATCTGGTTGTGTTGTGGTGTTAAAAACTATTAAAACTGTTGGTTATTATCATATTTTTATTGTATGTTATTGATTGCTTAGAGGGTTCGTAGACGAAGCGTCTCATTATACTGTACCCACAGTACAGTAGTTTACCTGGTTGTGGTCCGGTGAGTTTGGAGTATCATGTCATGTCAAATTCTGATGTATTTGTTTTTTGCGTCATTCTGTTCACTCTTTAAGCTTAATTGTATAATTAAGGGGGTTGCTCATTGGTATCATCATTTAAGTATATCCTTAAAGCAGTATACAGTACAGATACAGATTTGTTTCCAGATAATTTCATGTGCAAGTGGAATGAAGGGATGACCGACTTGTATTCAGGATGATTCTGGTGATGAGTAATGATTAAAGTGAAGGGGAGTTGTTAATTAAGTTTGCATTTCTGTATTTATTCAACATAACGTGACATTCATGTTTAAGGGGTACGATCAAGTCGGGTATCGGTTCTTGTATTATGAAATTGTGACTGTTAGGATGTGATTGAAGCGATGGTGATCTGCTGAGTTATTTGAAATGGTCTTATGATGTATCCACTTAGTCAATGGCTCATAATTGCTGTGGACAGTCAAATCAGTTCAAAGGAATGTCAAGTGTTATGGTGGTGGGGTTCTAATGCAACATGGTGTTTTGGGGTTATATTTCACTTAAAGATTCGTTGCCTTTACCGTAATGTTTAATTGCAGAATGTTGGTGGATAATAGCTAGCTATGTTAATGTTGCAAGAAAGCATACTGTATATTGTTTTATTCATATTTCATTTTATCTTGTTTAGAGGCCGTAACTGCTCATTGTATCCTTTGGTATGCTGCATGTTCATCTTGGTTCGTGCATGTTGTCGGTTTGTGGAATATATTGCAGTTAAACAAGATTGGACGGTTTTTAACTTGTCATTAGCGTGGCTTGTCTTACTAAAGGTCGCCCATCCAGCCCCTCCCCCGCCCCTCCCTCCCCGATTTATAACGTTATCTTCTACGAGGGGAAGATAACGGGTCTTAGTCAAATCATAGATTACAAAGGCTATATGCTAAATGCAATTACTTATTTACGAGGTTCAAGCTCGCAGTTTTCATAAACAGTGTCATATAATGACGACATTTTTTTCCGGCAGATTAAATCAACAATAATATTTTGTGAAGGTTTAATGTCACGACAACACTATTAAAACTTGGATTATTCATATACAGCAAACGATTCACATTGACATATCTCGGAGTAAGTGAGGAAGCAGTTTGAAATTGAATTATTTTCTCCTGCAGGATGACTTAATTAAGAAAGTTCAATGTTAGTTGATTAACCCCTCGCATATTTCTAACAATTGAACAGAACACTAATCAGATTGGCTCGCCGCCATCCATACAAGATGTTGACTCTTTGTACATATGTTGCCATCTGACAGCAACATTTCTAAAGTTTATCCACGTATTGACCACAACATTGCTTGATATCTTAAACTACATTACTATTCGATTATTTTTAACTTCAGGATTGAACATTTTCTATCTTTTTTATTAATACCTGTTCGAGGTGATGGCTGACGATATCGCCCAAAGAAATCGTGAGATAACCCTGTATTGTTCGTTATGCTCGAAACGTTACACGAGTTCACGGATGTTACAGTGCATGGACAGTTTTTGTGGAACATGTTTACAAGACCCCTTACTAATTGTCGAGATAACAGAGTATTATGCCCTACGTGTTATTGAGATTCACAAATGTCAAGTTCAGACGTCGAGACTCTGCCGAAGAACCTGTTCTTAGAGAACAAAATATTGTTATCAAATTTGTTGGAAAGAGATTCATCAGGTAACACATCATCAAATTGTGGTTTCTGCAACAAAGTACCCGGATGCTGGTTTTGTTTTGATTGTCAATTATTCCTTTGTGCTAAATGTGAAGAAGAGCATGATGGTAGTTCAGAAATTGATGACCACACTGTTATGGCTGATGAGAATCTTTTGAGAAAGGTTTCAGAAATAATCGTCAGCAAGGCGCCATTTTGTAATGTTCATAAGACAGAGAGGCTGCCCTTCTTTTGCTGCACATGTGATCAGCTTGTATGCTGGGAATGCACATTGGAGAAAACACATAGATGTCACGATTGTGTGAACGCTAAACGTCAACACAAACCATCGACAGAAAGCTGATTACGTCCGTCCAACTTGGTAAAAGTCAGGCGAAACATTGGACAGACGCCATGAAAAATATCCAAAATGCAACCATTGGGAAATACTTGGGATGAAGAAAACTATCAATGAATGGTATCGAAAACTCGGAGAGGAAGAAATTAGACTAAAGAGTAACCTACGTGATGCAAGGAATGGTATGTTTACCGAAATAAACTTCAGAGGAAGACCCGTGGATCTTAAGAACACAAAGATCGACTGTCAGAATGTCTGATAATGTAAGTCGTGATCGTTCTCATAAATTAACTTCGATCGGAGGAAATGTTTTAGGTTTGATCGAAACGAGCAGAAAGAACTGTCAGACTGGAACATTCAGTGAGCTCTTTGCAAGGAACAGGCAAAATGAAAACACAAATGGGTATAGTGATGAGTGACTTATTAACTAATGGTCAATGTACTTTGTTCCTTACATTGTATTGTAAACTCATTTTCTTAGCTATAGAACAGATGTGTTACAAAAGAGGAAAATTTCGTTAATTTGCGATGTATATAGCACTGGCCAACAAACAGTTGAATATAAGTCATTGTTTTTATCTATCTAATTAGCAGCTAATTTTCCATTCCGATGCATTGGTGTTCTGAAAAGAATACATTGTGGGTCGGGGCGGGGCGGGTAGGGGGGGGCATTTTGAGATGCGTTTGCGATAAATCAGAGTGACGTGTCCCACAGCTCTTCAAAGTCTGTGCCTTCCCCTGCTCCATTTTGAACCTTCTTCCGCCACTTGTATTCATGTAACCACTCCCTTAACTACAGGAATATGGACCTAACCCTACAAAGTTATTGCTTTTTTTTTCAATTTTATACCTAGAATTGGCCACCTTATTTCCTTATTTTGACATAAACCTAAGGGTATATACAAGGGAAAAACTGAATAAGCAAACAGCCTCATTGATTTTGCATGTATCCTTCACAAACAGGAATATTTTTTGTACTGGTATTTGCCAGCGAAGATGATGATAAACTGTTAGTGAAAGCACGATCGTTGTAAAATCACTCGTTTGAAGTTATAGAGAATAAAATTCACAAATTAAGACTTCTCATCTCATAGTTTATATTTTAAAGATTATGACAATAATTGGTCCCTGCCGGTACTAGTAGACTTATGTGTGCTCTTTAATTTAAGATTATCAATATTATAGAAGAAATAAAAACATATAATGGCTCATTTAATGAACTATACACAGTACAAAATCCTTAAGGTCTATCTCTCATCCAAACAAATTCATTATTTGCAGATCAAAATAAACAAGGAAACCGTGTTGCTTTTGTAGGAATCAATGACATGGTAACTCCACAAGAAAAGAAAAAAACTGCTTAGATGTACATGTGAATTGATCTGTAGCTTTACACTAGTATAAATTCAAAGGTCAAGTTAGTTGTTGTTAAGGTAAAGGGTTAGTTGAGGTCACCATCTGTCAGAGCCTGATAATTCTTAGAATGGAATAGCTCTATATGTATATAGCTTGGTCGCTTGGATGTACTTTGAGTTCATACATAGGAAAGCCTATCACGAGCTTTGATGAACTTTATACTCAATATAATCGATCCTATTAACTAAGTCCAATTATTTCAGGAGTGCAAAGGTTATTGGAATTTGGAGGTCAGCAGAGGTCAAAGTAAAATATCTTGCAAGTAGAGATACTCCAAAATTAAAGCTTGGTGACATTTGCACTTGGTATATTAAGTACAGTTAGTAAAACTTGTACATAAATCCTATAGTTTGTCTATTTAAAGGTCAAAGTTCATTTTTGACAGGGAAAGAGTTCTCTGATCATGTAAACCATGAAAAGAGTAGAGAATGCAAGCATTTTGCTGACCATGTAATTGAAGCCAATTTTGGTCATACCTTGAAATCTTGGCTGCAGTGTTATATTTAATAGTCTCATGTGTCTCAGTGAAGGGAATCTCTAATTAATAGCAGGATTTCTAAAACTGATGATAAATGTTGTTAAACATGAGGGGTTTTGGGATGTATCAAAGTCAGTACCAACAGCAGCAGCAACTGACCATTTTCTGAGATGATTGGGTTATGGATTTAACCATTTAAATAGCGACTTTCTTCCAGTCACTGGATTTATAAAATGTTTATATATCAAAAATAATATTTTGGTAGGTTCTTTGAAGAATGGGCAAAGCAGACTTATCACATATGGAGGATTTATCGCGGCTATTTCAGAACAGTGGTCATCTGGCGGCATCAATGTTAGACCGTGTACATATCACAAATATCATTTTTGGGGCGGTAGAGTAGTGTTTAATATCATTTTTTACATCTAAACTTATACTGTGGAGCCTATTTCTTTTATGTAGTTGCTTTACTATGTGTTAATAAAATATATACATAGAAGCTGGTGGCAGCATGTGTTTAGAACACTATACATCATGTGGAGCATGTGCTCATTTGGCTGTCTGCTTGTCATTATGATTTTATATGAAATATGGGCATGGGACGAAAGAAATTCCTGTCAGTAATTTTAAATTATATTGCAAAATTGTTTAGATTAATAGGAAACGTCATTATTTTAGCTATAATACAATACGAAACAAGTCTGTGTGATCGCATGTGTGGGTGTGTATGTATGTATGTATGTATGTATGTATGTATGTATGTAGCGAATTGGTTAATTTTGTCGTGAGCCAGTGCAATAGCTGGACCCAGTTTATTGGAGTTCACCAAAGGGACCCTCGCAGACTAACATTAAACGAATTTATCATACTAAATGTAATGATTGTTTCGGTGTATTGATAAAGTCTGCTGTGTTCGCTTTCCACAACACCAAAAGGTGCTAGTCGGAGCCCAAATCTCAAAATCGAATAAGAGGTAGGCCAAAAAACTACGAATTGAGTTCATAAACTAATTAGAACGCCTTAAGCTTTAGCATGGGCTGTCCATGCAAGTGTCTCACCAGGCAATATTTGGAAAGACAGAACTTTCAAATCAAATACAAAAGCAACCACGGAAATATCCAACAGTTCCTGTAACAGACAAACTATGCGACAGTCAGATAACTCCATAGGAATGACAATAAACTTACATCTCAGTTAACAACCTAACGTTAGCCTTACTTATAAGGCACGAGTAACCCAGTGATCAACCTAAACTAGTTAACCAAACATGCACAAACTGAAAAAGCGCTAATTTCTAACAATAAACACAACCAGAAGTTATTAAAAGAGCCTTACCAATTAGTCACAATTCAGTATGGTCTAGACATATGGCTGAACAGTATCTGATTACAATGGTTAGGGTGGACGATGTCACCTCATAATTTACATAAATTACACCCACTACAACTAGATAACTACGCTCACCCCGGAACTTAGTACCATATCTGACTATAGCAACAGCATACACTAAAAGCACAATCATATGAATAAATCGACCACGAATCTCGACCCCCCCCCCCCCTATCAGAATAACACTGCTGCAGAACCATGGGTTCACTGAGTAAACATCCAACGTTAACAACCAGCTGTTTCAGTTAACATGACACACCGCAGCCTACCCAAGCTTTTTGCAAGAATCACACACATATAATACAAAACATATATATGCCAGGATACTTGTTAGTATAAACCTTGTTGGATAAGAATAAGGTGTAGGGAGCCAATCAATTCCAAGTAAAAAAAAATATCCCAAAAATGTGGAAAGTCAGGACAATGGGATTTTAAACGGTTAATGACTACAGTATCTTACATATGAAAAGAGCAATGCACTTTTTTGTAGTAAGTTGACAGAACAAACTTATAAGCACTTACAATGCAGACAATATATCATTGTCATTGACTGTAATTTGCAATACAAAGCGTCTCACCTGCCTCAAAATAGATAACTTCCATGCTTGCTCTGTCTCTTGGAAATACCTCGAATTTCCTGACAGTGTTTCGTCTTTACTATGCCTATTTTGTTCTTCTTTTCTTTCGACATTAGAATTATGGATTCTGAACTGCAGAAACACAAACGAACAACAATATTCTTTACTTAAGTGTAATTTATTTTGTATTAACTTTATTTGAATAGGCAGGAAATATTGGTGATTTTGAATTTGGATAAACAAACATTGCAAGAAAGTCACAAGTATAACTGTTGTCTTTTATCTGTTTCTCTTAACGTCCAACAGTACAAGCTACTAACTCCCTGTCCCCCTCTTATGCCCTCCTCAAAGAATGGTATCTAAAGGTTATTAAAATATTTCAAGAAGTACTGAACATTCACCATCCCACGACATTGCTCAAGGTGTTAGGTACTACATGCATGTTTTCTCTTTGCATTCAACAGTACAAGCTCCCCCTCTTCCCCCCACAAAAACAAAATGGTATCTAAAGGTTTTCAAAAAAGTCCATCTCCTGACATTGCTCAAGTTGTTAGGTACAACATGAATTCAGACATCTCCAAGGGAAACATGCATTGAGGGAGACCTTAACATGTTTGTGGATTGAACATCAGTGACTGCCATTTGATATTTTGAATATTTGATTCCATTTTACTGATAAACTGTCTACCTTTTAAAGAATTGTTTATTGCATTATAGATATCAGGACGATTAGCAATGCAACTGTACTCAAGAGTAGCATCCTCTCCTACAGTCAGAACTAGGTCCCCTAATATATGTTGGTCCATAACTTTTCCCCTAAGAAATAAAAATCCATTTGTTCTATAAATAGTCCATGCCTGACCCCTGAAAAGCCCCCTACAAGCAGACGTATAGCTACGCCCCTGGATACATTAACACTTTAATAAAAATGTTAAAAGTTCTGTAAAGATGAGGCAAACATGTAATTACCTTCTAGCCATAGTAAAGGCTTATGTTTGTTTATCAATCAACAGATATTTTTCAAAGTTATTTCTTGTTTCCATTATTTCATTTAGGAATCAGAGTCACCTCACCTTTAACGAGTCAAATTACTAATATGTATCATATACATCTCTTAGTGGCGACTGTCTAATATTCATCACACTAAATAAGTAATCTATCATTAATATTGTTTGGACATCCCTCAATGGACTTCTTTAAATATTCTGAATGTAGGAAGTCTCTCTCCCTGAATTAGTCTAGTGTACCGGCATTCATATGTAAGTTATGCAAACTTTCACTTATGTTGCTCTGTCCCACAGCAGAAATGGTCAGTACTCTACTTGTCAGAGAAGCTATGGTCAGTCAAGGTTCAGAAGCTTCAAAGCAGAAAATAAAATCCTGTTAGACAAAAATCGCTGTTCGAAGTCAAGGTATCAGATAAAGGCACAGCAAAGCTTGAAGATCCAGTCGAATATCAATGAAATTGGTAAGAGAATCACTCAGAATGCAATTGGCCTGTAAGTATCTTATACAAAGTGTTCGAACTTGCTGTAATGGGAACAAACACTTTATTACTTAATTACCAAGGACCTGAAAGCATTGTAGTGTGAGCAAAACACCCTGGATCACATACCAATTGTTTGGACTTTAATAGACCTTATTAGTGGGAAACGATTAAGAGGGGATGGAACGACACTGTGTGTAATAATGAGTACTTCATTAAAAAGAATATATAAAGAAACACTTATTGATAAGTTTTCAATCCAAAAGGATCTGGAATGAAGCACTTGATCTAATGACAAGTGTTCGCTTAGGCAAGATTACACCTTTATTCTAAGTGCATGTGTATCTTTTATATGGTGATTTTTTATTTTTCCCTCCTACTTTGAACTCCACTCCACACACTTGGGTAGCAATCATGCCCATAAGTGCTCCAGTACTAAAGGGGCGTATGAAATTAAAAACTTTCACATTTAAGTCCAAACACTTGGTATGACTTCCTGAATATTTTGCTCACACTAAAATCTTATCAAGCACGTGGTATGACAAACTAAGTGTTTTGCACACACTACAGCAAACATTGTCAAACACTTGGTGTAACATCTTACGATGAGCGTTTTCCTCCTATTAGGTATATCATTCAAGCAGATGGTATGACATAATGTACCGAGTGTTTGGTATGCAGTGAAAAAGTCCCTATATCAAACGTCCCCGTTAAAATAACAAAACTGCTTTGAAGGCACCCACAGTAAACCTATTAGCATAAACCTCTAATTCGAAAACCAAAATGTCCTCGCTTTTAAGCAGCCGGACATCAAACAAACAGTCAAAATACTGAAGTGGAATATATGTCGGTGGGACGTCACTTTAAGTTCTAGTTGGCCTAAGTAGTTTTTCACAAAAGTTTCATATATCATGATATGTAATTTTGTAGCGGCGTAATTTGACACCGCTACTCTTTCCGTCAACTTGTTAGCGCCCTCAATTACCCTTGTGGTATCGCTAGTTCAACACTTACACCACTTCGACTTTCGATTTCGACCGCTCAACACGACGAGCTACCAACGACGTTAATCGCCTACATTAATCGCCTTATTATTACTTTCGACCGGATAATTCTTATCAACGTTCCAATCCGACCGCTATAGATATATTTTATTGGAACCGCATTCCTTAATTTCGTTACATTAACTTTTCGTATTTTGTGAAGGATCTGAACATACTTTTAATTATGGATGCATCCTGTATTTTCTATGAAGTTATTTCGCAACGGACCGACCCAGTAGACCGGAGTTATATTTGCTGTGCTAGACGAACTGGTGAGCAATAATTTCGTTTAGATTTGTTACCGCCAAAATTGTACTTTTCTGCAGCTCAGTTATTTTTTAAGTGTTTCACTCCCATATTGCAGTCCAAACACAAGGTTGAACTTGTTTTGCTCATCATGTTTATTCAAACAATTGTTCTGCTCACCGCGAGGGTGGATCAAACACTTGGTATTGCATAATAAGCGCCACATTTAAACACTAAGTAGGCCAATTACATTCTGAGTGTTTCACTTACCAAGGGCACAGTGCTTCAAAATACTCAGTATTGCCTTTTGAGTGTTTCGCTTATCACGTACTGCGGCACCGAAACCAAACACTTGGTATTGTAGTCTTAGTGTTTCACTTACCAAGGGCACAGTGATTCAAACACACTTGGTATTGTATTCTGAGTGTTTCGCTTACCACATTACAGACACAGTGATTCAAACACTTGGTACAGCGCACCGAGTGTTCGTGTACCATCATCTGTACCTAGGGCCTAGCCTCATATAGGCCTACCTTCTGTACGCCCTTATAATGAGCAAACCCTGAGTGTTTCACAAAAGAGGTACATTATCTTTGGTGTCACTTACCAAAGGCACAGTGATTCAAATACTTGGTATTGGATTATGAGTGTTTCACTTACCGCTGCACCACCGTAAACCAAACACTTGGTAGTGCATTCTGCGAGTTTCGCTCACCTTGGTGAATCAAACAGTTGGTGCAGCTCACTGAGTGTTTCGTCCTCCATCATGTTTTTACCTGATTTTATGAATTAGGTTTACATAATGCTCTAAAATTAACTGGTATGGTCATCTCTATCCCCAACACATCCAAAAGCTCCACAATTTAGCCCTAAGAAGAAGAAGCAATTCATATTATCAGCGAATCTGAAACGGAAGTGACGTTGGAGGTCAACACCAGTGTTGCAATAGGTTAATATACATCAGCGCAGGCGCAAAGGGTGTAGCCTAAATCTTTTCTACAAATATCTGACAGAAGAATCACCAGCCTAGAAATATTTCTTCAGTTTATACCGTTGTTTTGTTTAAATCAATTAAACTAAACCAGGTCAGTGAAACAGTTGGTTCATTTGTGTGAAAAAGTTAGCTTTGACTTTGAATAGAAAGCCAACTAGCCTAGGCCTTAAGTTTACCTTTTGTAGTTGGGAGGTGTAGTTTTTCAACCTAGACACATAAGCTAGGCGAGCATTGGATAGGGCTAATGCTTATAGGAACAGTCGGCCTTACACTACAGTTACAGTGCAGTAACAAAGTTTAGAGCCTAGAATAATACTAATAGCTGAGTTAGTGTGTGGAATGTCTTCAGAGAGACTCAATAAAGAGATGTTGACACTAACTTTGCCAGTTTATAAATGTGTTATTTTCGAGTCAGATCCCTCGCTGGTGGTGTCCAGATTAAGGATCATATACAATGTACTAACATGGTCATATACATATGTAGTGTCATTATGTTACTACGCCACACTGCTTTCCCTCTTTCTTTCCCAAAAAAATTGTTGTGGAGTACTCTTCACTGCAAAATACAAGTGTACCCAACAACGGACAAGCATTTTCCTCGTCTCTTTTTTACATTTTAACAACAAACTACAATAAAGTCAAAAGAAACAATTCAGTTAATATTACGGTGAATTGACCATAACATACCAGCTAAAGCATGTAAAGCGCTTTACAAACTCAATTTGACAATAGGTTTGCGAAGTCTTACTGATCTTTGCAGAAGCGTTGGGGTTGGTTCTGGGGTAGACATCCTATACTGGACTCTGATTTGCTTTGTTTTTTTTTCTACTACGCCACTTTGCGTCCAATATATCACTGACCTCAGGCTTTTTCAATCATGGAGTCCCGAAGTCTGTGTATCTCCAAATACAAAATACGTCATGGAGATGATTCCAGATAACTTTGCTCGTGACCAGTGACTATACCCTCGGAATCACACGACTCCTATTGTGTTTTGTAAAGGTCAAAGATCAATTGAGGTCACCAGAGGTGAAACTATGAATACCTTGTAAGCTAGATAACTTCAAAGATACAACATTTAAAATGAATTTCATTATGGGCATGTTGGCCCATCTTAGTGAGACCAAGGACTCTATATATTTGCTGTAGAGTACAAAGTTCAATAGAGGACCGTAGTTTAGCAGCCAAAAAACGAGGAATAAATTTAAAATAGTGACGAAACCAAATTCTTGTAGAAATTTTCATCGTAGACATGTGCTGCCAATAGAAGTGACAAAATAATTTATCCAATGAGAAAAGTCATTTTCTTACAGACACGTGACATTGTTATGGAATTCTAAACAAAGAGAGCATTCACAAAAAACGATCCAGATAGACAAATGGACAAAAATTACAATAAGATCCTATAAATTAAATTCCTGGAGTGCACAATGGTCGATCTGGTATTAAATACGTTACACTGGAATACGACATGAGTTTTTTCTCTCTGAAAGTATATAATAACATCAGTTTTTCAGTATAAAAGAATCAACTAAATATCATATTGATTATTTCAAGTTATGGTCTAATTTTGACAGAATTGTGACTAGCTTACTTCAGTTTTTGCTCACGTTATTGTAGTGATGTACTTGTTACATTTGACAAAGCAACAGGTTGTTATCTGGTTGTGTTGTGGTGTTAATAGCTAGTAAAACTGTTGGTTATTATCATCATTTTTTTTGTAGGTTATTCGTGGTTTAGAGGGTTCGTAGACGAAGCGTCTCATTATAATGTACCCACAGTAAAGTAGTTTACCTGGTTGTGGTCCGGTGAGTTAAGAGTATCATGTCAGGGCATATTATGATGTATTTCTTTTTTCAGTCATTTAACTGTTCACTCGTTTAGCTTAATTGGAATTAAGGGAGTCTCTCATTGGTACTCATCATTTAAGCATATCCTTAAAGCAGTATGCAGTACAGATACAGATTTGTTTCCAGATAATTTCATGTGCAAGTGGAGTGGAGGGATGACCGACTTGTATTCAGGATAATTCTGGTGATGAGTACTGATTAAAGTAAAGGCAGAGTTGTTAATTATTTTTTTATTTATGTTTGAATTCATCATAACTTGACATTCATCTTATAGTGGCACGATCCAAATATACGAAAGATGGTCGGTATAGGTTCTTGTATTCTTCAATTCTGACAGTTAGGATGTGATTGAAGCGATGGTGATCTGCTGAGTTAGTTGAAATCATTTTATGATGTATCCACTTAGTCAATTGCTCATAATTGCTGTGGACAGTCAAATCAGTTCAAAGTGATGGGGTTCTAATGTAACATGGTGTTTTGGGGTCATATTTCACTTAAAAATTCGTTGCCTTTACCTTACTGTTTATTTGCAGAATGTTGGTGGATAACAGTTAGCTATGTTAATTTGCAAGAAAGCATACTGTATATTGTTTTATTCATGTTTCATGTTATCTTGTTTAGGGGCCGTTACTGCTCATTGTCCCCTTTGGTATGCTGCATGTTCATCTTGGTTCGTGCGTGTTGTCGGTTTGTGGAATAGATTGCAGTTAAACAACTTGGACGGTTTTTTCTTGTCATTAGCGTGGCTTGTCTTACTAAGGGTCGCCCCTCCAGCCCCCCCCCCCCCCCCGTGATTGTTAACGTTATCTTCTACGAGGGGAAGATAACGGGTTTTAGTCAAATCATAGATTAAAAATGCTATCTGCTAAATGCAATTACTTATTTACGAGGTTCAACTTCGCAGTTATAATAAACAGTGTCATATAATGACGACATTTTCTCGGCAGATTGAATCGACAATAATATTTTGTTAAGGTTTAATGTCAAGACGTTGAAGACAACCCTGTTAAAAACTTTGATTATTCATATACAGCAAACCATTCGCATTGACGTATCTCGGGTAATTGAGGAAGCAGTTTGAAATTGAATTATTTTTTCATGCAGGATGCCTTAATTAAGAAAGTTCAATGTTAGTTGATTAACCCCTTGCTTATTTCTAACAATTGAAAAGAACACTAATCAGATTATCTCGCCGCCATCCATGAAAGATTTTGACTCTCTGTTCATACGGGTCATTTGACAGCAACATTTCTAAAGTTTATCCACGTATTGATCACAGCCTTGCTTGATTAATTTAACTGCATTACTACGTATTGATCACAGCCTTGCTTGATTACTTTAACTGCATTACTATTTCTTAACTTTGATTTCAGTGTCGTTACCTTTCGTGGATTTTTAACTTCAGGATTTAAATCTTTTTTATTAATACCTGTTCGAGGTGATGGCTAACGATATCGTCCAAAGAAATCGTGAGATAACCCTGAATTGTTCGTTATGCTCGAAACGTTACACAAGTCCACGGATGTTATCGTGCATGGACAGTTTTTGTGAAACATGTTTACAAGACCACGTGAATAATTGTCGAGATAACAGAGTATTCTGCCCTACGTGTTATCGAGATTCACAAATGTCAAGTTCAGACGTCGAGTCTCTACCGAGGAACCTGTTCTTAGAGAACAAAATATTGTTATCAAATTTGTTGGAAAGAGATTCATCAGGTAACACATCATCAAATTGTGGTTTCTGCAACAAAGTACCCGGATGCTGGTTTTGTTATGATTGTAAATTATTCCTTTGTGCTAAATGTAAAGAAGAGCATGATAGTAATTCAGAAATTGATGACCACACTGTTATGACTGATAAGAACCTTTTGAGAAAAGTTTCAGAAATAATCATCAGCAAGGCGCCATTTTGTAATGTTCATAAGACAAAGAGACTTCGCTTCTTTTGCTGCACATGTGATCAGCTTGTATGCTGGGAATGCACATTGGAGAATACACATGGAAGTCATGATTGTGTGAACGCTAAACGTCAACACAAACCATCGACAGAAAGCCTGATTACGTCCATCCAACTTGGTAAAAGTCAAGCTGCGAACGTTATTGATATTGCTAAGAAGACAGCACAATACCAGACGGAAATAAACAAAATGATAACTGTTGCAAGAAAGGCTATAGACAAACACTTTGAAGAACTTATGAATAAGTTAAAGAGAGATCGAGAAGAATTGATGCAGGCTCTTGAGGTGATTGAGAGGAAGCAGACAGAACCACTCCTGCAAAGTATTAGACAGGCGAAACATTGGACAGACGCCATGCAAAATATCCAAAATGTAACGACAAAGGTATTGGATGGTAGCAACCATTGGGAAATACTTGGGTTGAAGAAAACTCTCAATGAAGGGTATCAAAAACTCGGAGAGGAAGAAAATAGACTAAAGAGTAACCTACGTGATGCAAGGAGTGGTATGTTTACCGAAGTAAACTTCAGAGGAAGACCCGTGGATCTTAAGAGTTCTTATCACAAAGATCGACTGTCATATAAACCTGAGAATGGAAATCGTGATCGTTCTTATAAATTAACTTCGATCGAAGGAAATATTTTAGGTTTGATCGAAACGAGCCGACTGGAAAATTCAGTAAGCTCTTTTCATGGACCAGGCAAAACGATAACCCAAAGGAGTATAGTGATTAATGACTTATTGTTCCTTGCATTGTATTGTAAACTCTCTTTTTTAGCTTAGGAACAGATGTATTACAAAAGAGGGAAATTTTGTTTATTTGCAATCTATATATATAGCACATTTATCAACCCTAGCGTACAATTACATATACGCAATTGTCTTGAACTAGCATCTGTCTAATTATCAACTAATTACCCATTCCGGTGCTGAAACGTTTATGGAAATTTCAAAGCATAATTAATTATTGTTTTGTCTATAAATGCAATTAGACGATGTACATTATACTTATTTGTTTATTAATTACAATGACCTACGCTTCTTATCACTGAATAAGGAAGGTTATATTAAGGAAGGAATTATTTGATGTTCTTCAATTAAACAACATATACAGGGAAACACCTTTTAATCCTTATAACAGCAACTCCCTGATCTAACAATGATTAGCAACACATTAATTATTAGTACATTCTTGTCAATATTTTGCAACAAATATATTCTTCATTAAACTGTTTACAGGTGTTATATGAGACCTTAATATTAGAGTTACATACTTAGGCAAAAATCGATAACGATAAAGGTTGGATAACCATGTTTACTAAGCATAGTTACTGTCCAAATATTGCCACGGGCAACTTGTACTTATTTTTTTCAACTGTTGTAAAATGTCGCTAAATTTCGAACCTTAAAAATGCTTTAAAATTACCAATGCTGATGTTTGTGGAATCACATACTGTATTAATCTACTCTTAAATGATATTGAAAAGGTTTGTTTCGTAACAAGTTAGTCTCATACAAGCTGAAGTCATCGTTGAGTAGTCACGAAATCAAACACTTGATTTGCTATTACTGATTTGACTGAGCAGAAAACATCAAATTGAATCTGAAAGTTAAGCCTGAACTGCAAAGGTATCGAGGTGAAGCCATACTTATTTTTTTTTTGGGGGGGGGGGGGTGGGGTTCTCGAAAAGGAATACTCTGCAGTCACTCTTACCGACCTAACAAAATGTACGAGGAGGGCCGCCGATTGCAAAGTCGGCAATGATTATAACGCGGATTGCAAAGTCGGTAGTTATTATTACGGTTAGATTCGTCCAACACGACAGCATACAGATACGTTGAACTCAAAGCCAAAGCCAATAGTGAATTAATTAGGTCACACATCCTTTCGAGGGAAATATTTCATACTGTAGTTTTGATTTTTTTTGTTGGTCATGTGTACATTATTGCCTTCACAGCCCAGTATTTATAGCGTGGATAATAACTTACGAGAATTTAACATGACATGAAAGTGTATCGAACAAGCTATCATGAAAAGAATATTATAGTCTTGACAGTCGGTAGATCTGAGGTTTTCATCTGCAGCGAAATATCTAATTAAAATAAGTAACATTGTTATTTTTATGACTTATATTCTGTAAAATTATTTGGGGTTACATCATGCTTGCTTTCTCTGTCTTGCCTTATAGCACTTATTACCGAGAAAAATGTTATGGATTCTATATTTAATGGTGATGATGCTAAGATGAATTAAACTAGCAAAAACAAAGATTGAGGTGAAAATTTTCGATTTCAGATTTATTTTACTCAGGTATAATAAAAAAGATATTTGTGGAGGAAAGTTTTCTTTTAATCTATTCTTTAATTCCTCAAAAACATGACAAAATTATGATTTTAAGGAGGAAAGTTATTCTCTTCATCTATTCTTCAATTCCTTCAAAAAAATGACACAATTATGATTTTACAAGGTCACTCCAGGGTTCCATCAAACCAATATTGTTTTTATTGTGTGATTGATATTAATCAAACTAAGGCGACCGTCGTACCATTTACATTCGTTTCATATCAGACGTTTTTTGCTTAAACACATTAAAGTATACGGCATATAAATTAACAAAACGTGTCGTCGTCGTCGTCGATTGGACAAATAAATTGGGTGGAAATTAATAAGAGACGACAGAGAGCAACAATTTTTCAAGGAAATTACAAATCTTATCTTGTCATCTTTCGGCTTTACTTGTGGTACTTTAACGAACACTCCGGAACACTCCGGAAAAGGTCGTCTGGATGA
>KN883872.1:77854-97134 GCA_000934455.1 Apostichopus parvimensis
ATAGGTTAGGGTTCAGCTAGTTAACAACTCCCTGATCTCATATGTCTGTTGGAAACGGAACCCGAATAAGGATGCTTACATTTAATGACACACACTTAACAAAATGTTGGAAAACTTGTACTACAATTCTGCAGTTGAATTGATGGAAATGACAGCACCAGTTTCCGTAAGCCCACCCCCCTCCCCTTAAACAAAGAAGAAGGTTCACATAGCTGAAGACGCACCCCTCCACGCGTAGACCGCTCTTCATGACGTCCATCATCCATCATTTATGTCTTGGAAATCTGCCAACGGGCCTCGGATTTTTTCCGAGCGACAACAAAATTTTCCTCTTTCATGAAATTACAAATGAAAAGCCTCTACACAGTACGATTGTACGAGAGCAAGACTGTGATCTTTATCTGTAGTTGTTTGTTACTAGTAATCAAATAACATGTTTACAAGTAAGTTGGCCTGACGTTTCGATCCTAGCAGGATCTTCTTCAAAGGCTAAAAGGACATGACAGGTATCTAGGAAATATTAGGAATGTATGGTTAAGTATAGCAAAAACTTCCTTAATATGTCGCTCTAACAACGTATGCCTGCTCTTAGTGACGGGAATTCTAAAATTAATACCAGCCAATTGTGTCTCAAATTCAATATTATCACATCATTTTGCTTAATGTCAGCGCTACGAGGCCCACATCCTCTCCCCTCGCCACACGCGCTACCCAACGCGATAACCTGCTATCATGCCTGTAATATCATGTGTATGTTTACAGCTTTAAACCATCGTTACATCGACCGTCCGAAGTTCATCCGATATTGTTACTTTGGAAGCTGAAGTATGATATATTACGTTATTTCAACATCGCACGTGTGACCTCACACAGACTGATCAGTGGTTAGAATAGGTCTAACCGAAACAATGTTTCCAACGACACATTTTAGCCGATTAATGTAATAAACCGATGGACTATGGCAAGTTTGTAGTGACTGAGTGAATGAAGCCTAAGTCGATGAAACTGAGCCACATTACAATGGGCTCTTGTAGACAAAATGTGAACGATACATTTAAGTACTGTAAAGAGCATGAGAACAGAGTATACATAGGGTTATTATATGGTTATGATAGCTATCAACTATCAGCTATTCCCCACATTACAATAGGCTCTTGTATACAAATTGTCAACGATATCATTTATGTACTGTAAACAGTATGAGAACAGGATGCATAGGGTAATCAGCTAATAGCTATCACCTATCAGCTATTCGCGACATTGCAATAGCTGGCTTTTGTAGACAGTGTCAACGATACATGTACTGTAAACAGATGAGAACAGAGTGCAAAGCGTAATCAGCTAAGAGTATGATGACTTTCATCATTTTTTTTTTGGGGGGGGGGGAGGGCTATCGCCCCCAACAAAAACCAATATCGTATAGCTTCCAGAGGCTTCGTCCATGGACCCCAAGTAGACAACGAAATTCGTTCTCGTTGACAGGTCAATAAATTGATTCCGTCCCAACTCCTAAGATGAAATTCCGACGAGGTGCTTGACCTTCTCTACAATATATCACCAAATATCGCCAAATCAGCTGTTACCCAAAACGGTTTAACAGTAGTTAACAATTTCTTACATGGCAGCTGATTACCACTCCCTGTATTTACACTTGACATTGGCGTGCTGATAAGAGATGATTATTACGACTCTTGTGAGGGCAACAGCTCAAAGCTTAAAGTATATTACTATATCGTAAGATAAACACAGAAACACCCATCACCTCCGTGAATCGTACAAGCAGGGTACAACAGTCTCGTCGCCATCTTGAAAGCATTTGTCAGAAAGCATTTGTCTCTATAGCTTTCATAAATATCCTGCCATTGCGCATTTAAGGTATGAGTGTTTTAACGGAAATTGAAAAGACTTGTCCTATCCTTTTTATATTATGTATCCATTTCATGTATCAATTCTAGACATTAGTATTCATGCATATTCCATGAACGTTTTATTTATCTGTTTGACCGTAGTATAATACAATACCCTTAGAACTTTAAAAAGACAAAAGCGCTATATTTTCAAGAGACATATGTCCAGGGAATGACTTTTCTCTTCTTCAACTTTTGTGCATCGTGTCCACAGGAGAGGAAATAATTTCTTTTTCTGCTTATATTAATAAAAAGAATTGTTGTTACTCAAAGCAAACATAGCAATTGAATATTTCAACTCAAGGAATTGTCGGTTACAAGCCGATGGAGGTCAGTCCATTCCACTATATACGTAATTAACTATACACGTATAATTCATAGCACGCTTTTGTAACCGATACCGCTTTTCTCTTCCCTTTCTCCATGACAACCGGATGTGAAGGTATAAAGGCCTATCTGATCTGCGGGCCGTACTTTATAACACAATGCTTCAAGTAGATCATTTGCATTCTTAATCTTTCTTGCGTGTGCGTAAAATATCCCCAGGCGCAGAGATTTGTATGGAGATTAACATGAATATATTATACTCGTAACATCGATATGTGGATAGCCAAATACGACTATAAGTAGCCCGATATTTTTCTGCTTTTGTGTTTGTGAGAAAACAAAGTTAATAGATTTAGGTAATATGCAGAGTAGTGTTAAGTTCATTTTAGTTCAGCGAAAGGCACAGCATCAAAACCTTCCCATTGCAATTGTAGTTATACCTTCATTGTTATGTGAATGCCTTAAACTGAGTAAAGTAACCGTAACCTTCATATTATCGGTGGAGAATTTCAAATGACATTTCAGGGGCCGAGGTGTATATAGAAGCCGTAATACAAACCTTGCTTTTATTATGTCAATATGCCATATTGAGTGAAATATGCGTAAAGTTTGATTAGGTCAAAGGTTATGTGAGACTTGCTGCTCATATGTAATTGAAATTGTTACATATTTTAGGTAGCCGTTGCGGTAGATGTGTATGGTACCTAGTCAATCGATCAGTATGCATTCGTATTGTTAATCAGTGCTTAGTAATCGTCTTGTTTATTATTTAAACCAGGACCGACGATAGTTTGTAATATTCTAAAGGATTCTCTATATTATATTTCAAGATGGCGGAAAGTGGCCTCGTGAAAGATCTGCATGATAATTTCCTGCAGTGCGCAATATGTATGGAAGGCTACAAAAGTCCCCGGATGTTACCATGTATCCACAGCTTTTGTCTCAAGTGCTTGGAAAAGTTCGCACGAAGTATTAGGAAAAAACCGTTGTCTTGTCCGACATGTCGAGCGGCAGTGACTATTCCAAAAACTGGTTTAAAGGATCTACCGAGTAATTTCCTGTTGGTGAGTCTTATGGAGCGTCTTAACTTGGCGGACACAACAGGATCAACAACCTCATCAAAATGTAATTTCTGTAACGGTATCAAGAATATCCAACGTTGTATCGACTGTGACATGTATGTTTGTGTTACTTGCAAGCAGTTCCATGACAAGATACCAGACTTTCGCGATCATAAGGTAATCCCGATTGACAAGTTAAGTGACGAAAAATATATGAAGGGTATCCTTGCTTTAGAAGTACCGCAATGCAGTGAACATCAAAAGGAGAAACTACGTTTCTACTGTTCAACCTGTAGTAAACTTGTTTGCCGAGATTGTACAATAGTCACTCATCGAGGTCATGAGTGTCTGGAAGTTAAATCCAGAGTAAATATTGCAAAGCAAAATTTACAGCTTGCTATAGAAAACAGCGGAAAGCTGGTCATATCGGTTCGACAAATTAGTGAAAATGCCAATGCAGCTACAACAAGTATCGAGAAGCAAACTACCGATATTGAACGAAAAATCGATCAGCAGTATGACCAAGGTATTGAAAGTTTGAAAGCTAACAGGGACAGATTGAAAGAAGAACTAGAGAAGATAAAAACTCAACAGTGCGCTCCATTAAAGGTGATAACAGATGAAGTAAAAAACTGGATGGAGGCAATGGAAAACACTCAGGTAGTGACAAAGAAGATCATGGCAGCAGAAAACCAATGGGATATACTTGGGATGGAGAAGGATATTACAGACGCCTTTACAAAGCTCCATGACGATGAGGTTGCTCTAAACAATAAACGTTTAAGTGTTCAAAAGGTGTCAAGTACTACCATAACGTTTTCTCCTTCTGTGATGAGTGTATCTAATTCGGAATCACAGATAACAACTCGAGTAACAATGAATCAATCGGGTGTCGGTATACCTCTTCCTCCTCCTCCTCCTGCTCGTCCTCCTAAACGTAGATTACGACCCTTACAACGACGTCGCTGCCATGATGTAATGAATTAAGTTATAATCTTCCTCCTGGTATTATCGTAACGGAGAGAAGTGATTATTGATCGATTTACTGCAGCCAAGTTTGTTTGTATCGATTTAATTGTAATCTTTCTCATTCGTTGTCTTCTGTTCATGAAAGTAGAAAATCTTGTAAGCATTATGAGTTATGTTATTTTGTAAATCCTTTTCTTTGGTCATGTCAGTCATTATCTTTGTTCGTGAACATTTTATATAGACTAGCATAATGTATTGCATAGACATGTTAAATTAAGGAGTAAATTACCTTTACATTTTTTACTGGTGTTCAAACCCTGCAGTTGGAAAGGAGGGGGAAGGGAGGGGGCCGAAGGAAGTGAAAAAGTATGTATGACGACGCAGTTTTAAAGACTCTGTTATATGTCATTTATTTAAGGAATAATTGTTGATAAATTGAATAAAGTAAATCTAACGCCAAATGCCATCGGGCAGAGTTGTATCCAAGATTTCGCTGCGGTATGAGGGGGGGGGGGGGTGCGTGTTGGGGGGGGGGGGGGGGGGGCATGCGGATGGAATACGTCAGACACTAGGGAAGTGAAGGCTGTGGAATACATAAAGGAGAAGTGTGTTCCTGAGATCGCTGTAAATTGAACTAATGTAATGACTAACATTTCCTTTTAATTGTAACTACGTACATTGTATGGTATTTTGTATTCCGAACACTCCTTCAAACATTATGCAGCCTACCAGAAGACACGCGTACAGTTCCAAATAGCTATCGAAGGCCAACCTTACATAGTTATGTTGTTACTGACACCTAATTTAGTGTTTATTTGAGAGTCTATTGGGGTATTTGTATTATTGAACTTTCGGACATGAGTGACAATTTATTCCCCGCTTTTACTATTTGCTGTACACAAGTATGGATTAACTAGTAGTTGCCAATTTAAGAAGAGAACTTGCTCAAATTTTGCAAAAGTACGTACAATTAATGACCGAACTGGACATGCGAGAAACTTGCCAACCCCAACCGATCTCTTTCCCCCACCAACCCCCCCCCCCCAATGAAAAAGCTGCCTATTTTGAAGAACAATGGTTTCTTATTAAGCCACTGAATGTGACACCGAATCACCGAATCAGGAAATCACTGAAATTTTAGGTGGTAGCTGATTACCACTACCTTGATTTACACTTGATGTTGCTGATAAGAGATGAATATCACGACTCCTGTGAGGGCAACAGCCCGAAGCTCGAATTCCATTGATATATCGTAAGACAAAGAAACACCCATCACCTACATGAGTCGTACAAGCAGGGTAAAACAGTTGGGTCTCCATCTTAAAATCAAATTGTCAGATCGAATTTGTCTCTATAGCTTTCATAAATATCCTACCATTGTAAAATAATTTAAGGTAACAGTGTATTAACGGAAGATTGAGAAGACTTGTTTTATCCTTTGTATCCTTTTATCCTCTGTATCCATTTCATTAACAATAACATACATTAATATTCATACATAGTCCATGAAATATTCGTTCGTCATATTATTTATCTGTGTATAATGCAACACCATTAGAACTGTTAAAAGACAACGACGCAATATTTTCAAGACATATGTCCAGGGGATGACTTTTCTATTCTTCAGTGTTTGGGCATACTGTCCACAGGAGAGGAAATAATACAGTTTTGTGCTCATATCTCTTAAAAAGAATTGTTGTTACTCAAACCTAGAAATAGAATATTTGTACACATTGAATTGCTGGTTACAAGCCGATGTACATTCTACAATTAACTATATACGTACTTTTCAGAGCATAGAAGATAAATATTCTCAGCCAACAGTAGTAGTGCTTTAGTAATCGTACCCCGCTTTTTCTCCTTTTCTCCTTGACAACCGGGTGTGAAGGTATAAAGGTCTAGATGTTCTGCGGACCGTACTTTACCACATAATGATTCAAGTAGATGATTTGCATGCTTAACATTTCTTGGGTGGACGTTAAAAGTCGGCAGCCGCAGACATTAACATTGTATGCAGATCGACATGAACATACTAGACTTTAACATCGATATGAGGATAGCTCGATACGACGGGAAAACACTTTAAGCATGTCAGTATTCCATATTGAGTGAAAGATGCGTAAAATTAGTCTCATACAAGTTGAAGTCATCGTAAAGTAGTCACGAAATCCAACAGTTGATTTGCTATTACTGATTTGACTGAGCAGGGCACATTTGTCAGTATCATCAAATTGAAACTGCAAAGGTATCGAAGTGAAGCTACGATTTTTTTTTTTTTGGGGGGGGGGCGTTTGGAGGTGGGGTGATCGAAAGGGAAAACTCTGCAGTCACTCTTACCGACCTTTCAAAATGTACGAGGGGGCCGCGGATTGTAAAGTCGGTTGTTAGTATTACGGTTAGATTCGTCCAACACGACAGCATACAGAAAGAATGTTATAGTCTTGACAGTCGGTAGATATGAGGGTTTAATCTGCAGAGAAATATCTAATTAAAATATGAAACATTGTTATTTTTATGACTTATATTCTGTAGAATTATTTGGGGTTACATCATGCATGCTTTCTCTGTCTTGCCTTATAGCACTTATTACCGAGAAAAATGTTATGGATTCTATATTTAATGGTTATGATGCTAAGATGAATTAAACTAGCAAAAACAAAGATTGAGGTGAAAATTGTCGATTTCAGATTAATTTAAATCAGGTATAATAAAAAGATATTTGTGGAGGAAAGTTTTCTTTTAATCTATTCTTTAATTCCTCAAAAACATGACAAAATTATGATTTTAAGGAGGAAAGTTATTCTTTTCATCTATTCTTCAATTCCTCCAAAAAAAATGACACAATTATGATTTTACAAGGTCACTCCAGGGTTCCATCAAACCAATATTTATTTTTATTGTGTGATGATATTAATCAAACTAAGGCAACCGTCGTACCATTTACATTCGTTTCATATCAGACGTATTTTGCCTAAACACATTAAAGTATATGGCATATAAATGAACAAAACGTGTCGTCGTCGATTGGACAAATAAATTGGGTGGAAATTAATAAAAGACGACAGAGAGCAACATTTTTCAAGGAAATTACAAATCTTATCTTGTCATCTTTCGGCTTTACTTGTGGTACTTTAACGAACACTCCGGAACACTCCGGAAAAGGTCGTCTGGATGATTTGACTGAAAAAACACAGTAACACACAAATTGAACCCGGCAATAATTTCCTACTTATTAAGTAGATCCCGCTTTGTGAGTAAAAGACCAAGTTGTAATTAAAAGAGGTCAAAGATCATTTGAGGTGTATTTAGTATGGACATTCATCTTAGAGACTATGAGAACCTTATGGAATTGATGGAGTTCAACGGTCATTTGACGTCAACATATGTCAAAGTCTGGAAACGGGGAAAACATTTTTACTAAAAATTGAAGCTTAGGTGAACTTGATACTTAGAATGTAGATCAACACTGGTGATGGCACCTGTTCAAGCCGATGTAGGTCGAAGGTCACCTTAGATCAGCAGAGGTAAAAGTCTCAAACTTTTTTGAACGCAATGACTAGAAAAGTAGGCCTAATGCTTTTATGAAATTAAATACTTGGAATTTATTATATGGATTCATCTAATTAAAATTGTTTACGATGGAGGTCAAAGATTATTTGAGTCAACAATGTCCAAAGTCTGAACACATCGTAAGCACAATAGATCGAAAATACAGCTTGAGTGAATTTGTGTACGTTAACTGATATGTGGATCCATCATATTGCATACAAGAACCCTAGTGTTCAAAGTCGGAAAACTCTAATAATATGAGAATCCGCCTTATTTAAGCACCGTATTAGAAGCTTGTTTCCAGTTTAAATTAACTTTTCTCATAATCATTATAACAAAATACAAATATTCAGTCTTAATGGAATTTAAGTCACTAATAAAGGAAAAAATTAAGAAAAGATATATTACTGGAGTACTCTATACGACATCATTAAATAATATTTTGATTAATGTATTGTTTACTTGATTCGCGTGAAATTTGAAAATTTTTCTCGTTCCTGCAACATAGTTTTGATGCTTTACATATTGGTTAGGGTTCAGTTGGTTAACAACTCCCTGATCTCAAGTGTCTGTTGGAAACGGAACCCGAATAAGGATGCTTACATTTAATGACACACACTTAACAAAATGTTGGAAAACTTGTACTACAATTCTGTAGTTGAAATGATGGAAATGACAGCACCAGTTTCCGTAAGCCCATCCCCCTCCCCTTAAACAAAGAAAAAGGTTCTCATGCGTGACGGCGCACCCCTCCACGGGTAGACCTCTCTTCAGGACGTCCGTCAGCTAACATTTGTGCTTTACAAACTTGGAAATCTGCCTACCGGCCTCGGATATTTCTCCCAGCGACAACAAAAGTTTCCTCTTTCTTGAAATTACAAATGAAAAACCTATACACAACGAATAACGAGAGCAAGACTGTGATCTTTAGCTGTAGTTGTATGTTACTAGTAATCAAATAACGTGATAGGTATGTAGCATTAAATATTCAGATTTTTGGTTAAGTATAGAAAAACAATCATTAATATGTCGCTCTACCAACGTATGCCGGCTCTAACCACATTGGAACAAAGCTTAACCTATTGTCAGTGGCGTAATAAACGTTGGCAGGGGCGGGGTAGAAGACAGGTGGAGGGGTCATGTGCCACCAGTCAAATTACTCTCCCTACCCCACCCCCAGATGGTAAAGAAAATATTCGACGGAAATATTTGACTGGGATTCTTACATTAAAACCAGGCAATTGTGTCTCTAATTCAATTTTATCAGATCATTTTGCTTTCTGTCAGCGCTATGAGGCCCCCAACCCACTCCCCTTGCCACCCGCGCTACCCAACGAGATAACCTGCTACCATGCTTGTTATATCATGTGTATGTTTACAGCTTTAAACCATCGTTACATCGACCGTCTGATGTTCATCCAGCATTGTTATTTTGGATGCTGCAGTATGATATATTACGTTATTTCAACATCGCACGTGTGAACTCACGCAGACTGATAAGTGGTTAGAATAAGCCTAACCGAAACAGTGTTTCCAACGACTAATTTAAGCCGACTAATGTAATAAACCGATGGACTATAAACAGTTTTGAAGTGGCTTAGTGATTGAAGTTTATCCAAATTCTAAATTTGATTCGGCAAAAACTGAGAAAGATGAATCATCCGATTATAAAGAGATACATTTTGTCATCAAGTGATTAAATACCCCCTTTAAGTTCCTATCAAACTTCTGCAAGATCGTTGACCTTTGCACTTTTGACCTTCAAGGTTTCCCCTCGTTAATTCCCTCGGTTTCCGAATAAAGAAATACATGAGAAATTGTTCGGTCCAATTTCAGTCGTCTAGTTTAGGTGCCCGTATTTTCAGACAAAAAAGAAAAACATAACCAAAATTAGGACCACGTGTTATTTACTTTCTTACTGATGATTAGTTCATTCATTGATGAATTAGATGAATATTGATGATGTTCCGAAGTAGATAATATGAACGAATCATGGATCAGGTTCCATCACGTGTGACCCCAAGCTTTGTAACTTCTGATCACTTTTTTGGGGGGTTACACTTCTGATCAGTATATTATGGCCAAATAATTTATACATATTTATTGTTTGCAATCAGTATCTTGAAGTAAGTTTACAGCGTATAATTGAACTTCTAATTGTATCACGGAGATTTTGAAATCAACAGAACGTTTTCATCGTTTATTAGAATGAAGCTTCTTGATGCTAGGCTTCCGACATAGCCAACCAAATCATTTTCCCAGGGGCAACGATAGTACCATCTCTACCGAACTACATGTGGCGATATTCACCACATTACAATAGGCTTTTGTAGGCAAAGTGTGAACGATACATTTATATACTGTAAACAGTATGAGAACAGAGTACATAGGGTTATCAGGTAAGAGAATTGTGACTTTCCCCGAAGCCGGGGGTGGGGCCGCCCTCCCCCACCCCAAACAAAACCCATACAGATCGTATAGCGCAAATCGTTCTCGTTGACAAGTCAATAAATTAAATCCGCCACACCCCTTTAGACGAAATCCTGACTAGGCGCTTAACTTTCTCTACAATAAATCAAGATCATATTTTTAGTTGGATTATCCCTTCAATAATTTAGCGGATGGAATTCAGGAATAAACTGTTCAATTTGTGTATAGAAACATTCATAACAGTACCGTTACCATGGGGCATTTTGCAAAAGTACCTAAAATGACCAAACTGGACGTGCAAATAACTTGCCCCCATTCGAACTCTTTGCCCAACTCACTCCCCCCCCCCCCCCTCACTATGACACGTCCGGTTACGCCACTGTACCACGTGTATGGTTTCGACAATTTATCCTTTACCGACTTTTTCTTGTTTGCTAACAGTAGTTGTACTAGAGGTCGCATAGTAGGATTAATATTCGGCATAACTTTTTTTCTAAAAGGGTTGTGAATGAGTGGAATGGTTTGCCTGAGAAAGTTGTACTTGCAAGTAGTGTCAATGGGTTTAAGAATGCTTTGGACAAGCACTTTAAGCATTGTAATCGGGTCTGAGTGTTGCTGTCTTCAGTTTTTTTTCTCTCTCTATAGGGTCCTTGATGGGGACTTAAGTGTCCCTCCTGATCCTTTTTTCTACTAAACTAAACTAAACTAAACTGCCGATTGTGCATAACAATGGTTTATCTTTTTTAGGAAGTCACTGAATCACCAAATCAGCTGTTACCCAATATAATTTTTTAAAGAACGTGGTGGCCCATTGGCTAAGGCTTTGGACTTGTGTTCCACTGATTACTGTTTCTACTTTTGCCTAGTTCATTACGTTGTGTCCTTGTGCAAGCTCTTTTATCTCTATTGCCCCTCTCCACCCAAGGGTTAAATGGCTACCTGTGCGGTCAATAACTGCATCCGTCTGGAGAGATTGTCTCTTGGACAGGTTATCATTGACCAGGGGTAATATAACGTCTGTAAAGCCCTTTGAAACCTATCGCTAGTATAAAGCGCAATATTATTTGTAATGGTAATTAAAAATGTAAGGTGGTAGCTGATTACCGCTCCCTGGATTTACACTTGACATTGGCGTGCTGATAAGAGATAATTATCACGACTCTTGTGAGGGCAACGTCTCAAAGCTCGAATTCAATTGCTATATTGTAAGATAAACACAGAAAAACTCATCACCTACATGAGGCATATACATGCAGGGAACAATAGTCCCGTCGCCATCTTGAAAGCAACTGTCAGATCGAAATTGTCTCTATAGATTTCATAAATATCCTACCATTGTAAAAGCATTTACGGTAAGAGTGTATTACGGAAAATTGAAAAGAAAGACTTGTCTTATCCTTTTCAATAATTTGTATCCATTTCATGCAACAGTTACAGATATCAATATTCATGCGTAGTCCATAAAAACGTTCGTTTGTCGTTTTATTTGTGTAACCGTAGTAAAGTACAAAACCCCTAGAACTGTTAACAGACAACAGCGCTATACCCATAAGATATAGTCTATGTCCAGTGGATTACTTTTCTTTTCTTCAATGTTAGGGCAAAGTGTCCACGGGAGAGAAAATAATGTTTGTTAGAAAACAAAGTTCAAAAGGTTTTAGCAAAATTCAGAGTAGTGTATAATTCAGTTTAGTTCAGCGAAAGGCACAGTATAAAAACCTTCCGATTGCAATTGAAGTTATACCTTCTTTGTTATGTGAATGCCTTGAACTGAATAAAGTAACCGTAGCCTTCATATGATCGGTGGAGAATTTCAAATGACATCTCAGATGCTGAGGTATATACAGAAGCCGCAAGAAGTTGCCTTCAGCATGTCAATATTCCATTTTGATTAGGTCAAAGGTTACGTGGCAATTGCTGGTCATATTTAATTGAATTTGTTAGATATTTTAGATAGCCGCTGCGGCATGTGTATGGTACCTAGTTATTTGATAAGTATTAAATACGTATTGTATATCAGTTGTTGTTAATCGTCGTTTTTATTACTTAAACCAGGTCCGAAGATAGTTTGTAATATTCTAATTGTTTCTCTATTTTATATTTCAAGATGGCGGAAAGTGGCCTCGTGAAAGATCTGCATGATAATTTTCTGCAGTGCGCAATATGTATGGAAGGCTACAAAAGTCCCCGGATGTTACCATGTATCCACAGTTTTTGTCTCAAGTGCTTGGAAAAGTTCGCGCAAAGTCTTGAAAACCAACCGTTCTCTTGTCCGACATGTCGAGCGGTAGTGACGATCCCCAAAACTGGTTTAAAGGATCTACCGAGTAATTTCCTGTTGGTGAGTTTGATGGAGCGTCTTAACCTGGCGGACACAACAGGATCAACATCCTCATCAAAATGCATTTTCTGTAACGGTAACCAGAATATCCAACGTTGTATCGACTGTAACATGCATGTTTGTGTCACTTGCAAGCAATTCCATGACAAGATACCAGACTTTCGCGATCATAAGGTAATCCCGACTGACAAGTTTAGTGACGAAAAATATATGAAGGGTATCCTTGCTTTAGAAGTACCGCAATGCAGTGAACATCAAAAGGAGAAACTACGTTTCTACTGTACAACCTGTAGTAAACTCGTTTGCCGAGATTGTGCAATCGTCGGTCATCGAGGTCATGAGTGTCTGGAAGCTAAGGCGAGGGTAAATATTGCCAAACAAAATTTACAGCTTGCTATAGAAAACAGCGGAAAGCCATTCATATCGGTTCGACGAATTAGTGCAAAGGTCGATGCAGCTACAATAAGTGTCGAGAAGCAAATTGAGGACAGTGTACCCAAAGTCGATCAGCAGCATGATCAAGTTATTGAAAAGTTGACAGAGTGACAGGAATAAATTGAAAGAAGAACTAGAGAAGATAAAAACACAACAGTGCACTCCATCAAATCAGATAAAAGATGAAGTCGCAAACTGGATGGAGGCGATGGAAAACACTCATGTAGTAGCGAGGAAGATCATGACAGCTGAAAACCAATGGGATATACTTGGAATGGAGAAGGATATTACAGACGCCTTTAAAAAGTTCCATGACGATGAGGTTGCTCTAAACAATAAACTTTTAAGCGTTCAAGAAGTGTTGAGTACTACCATAACCTTTTCTCCTTCTGTGATGAGTGTGTCTAATTCGGCATCACATATGTCAAATCGAATAACAAGGAATCGACCAAATAACTGTTCTCGAACTCCTTCGGAAGAGCCTCGCAGGGGGATTCGAAATCGCACTCCCCCCAAATTTGAACCTGTGATAGGAACTCCAGTAAATAAGAATCTACTGGGTACCGTACAACAATCTTCTCGTAAGGCATGGACGTCACGATTGTGTGAACGCTAAACGTCAACACAAACCATCGACAGAAAGCCTTATTACGTCCATCCAACTTGGTAAAAGTCAAGCTGCGAACGTTATTGATATTGCTAAGAAGACAGCACAAAACCAGACGGAAATAAACGAAATGATAACTGTTGAAAGAAAAACTAATGAATAAGAGATCGAGAAGAATTGATGCAGGCTCTTGAGGTGATTGAGAGGAAGCAGACAGAACCACTTCTGCAAAGTATTAGACAGGCGAAACATTGGACAGACGCCATGCACAATATCCAAAATGTAACGACAAAGGTATTGGATGGTAGCAACCATTGGGAAATACTTGGGATGAAGAAAACTCTCAATGAAGGGTATCAAAAACTCGGAGAGGAAGAAAGTAGACTAAAGAGTAACCTACGTGATGCAAGTAATGGTATGTTTACCGAAATAAACTTCAGAGGAAGACCCGTAGATCCTCAGAGTTCATATCACAAAGATCGACTGTCAGATAAACCTGAGAATGGAAATCGTGATCGTTCTTATAAATTAAATTCGATCGAAGAAAATATTTTAGGTTTGATCGAAACGAGCAAAAAGGACTCTCAGATGGAAAATTCAGTAATCTCTTTTCAAGGACCAGGCAGGAGTATAGTGATTAGTGACTTATTAACTAATGATTAGGTTTGTTCCTTGCATTGTATTGTAAACTCTCTTTTTTAGCTACGGAACAGATGTATTACAAAAGAGGGAAATTTCGTTTATTTGCAATGTATATAGCACATTTATCAAACCTAGCGTACAATTACATATACGCAATTGTCTTGAACTAGCATCTGTCTAATTATCAACTAATTACCCATTCCGGTGCTGAAACGTATATGGAAACTTCAAAGCATAATTAATTATTGTTTTGTCTATAAATGCAATTAGACGATGTACATTATACTTATTTGTTTATTAATACAATGACCTACGCTTCTTATCACTGATGAAGGAAGGTTATATTAAGGAATTATTTGATGTTCTTCAATTAAACAACATATACAGGGAAACACCTTTAATCCTTATAACAGCAACTCCCTGATCTAACAATGATTAGTAACACATTAATTATTAGTACATTCTTGTCAATCTTTTGAAACAAATATATTCTTCATTCTTCATTAAACTGTTTAAAGGTGTTTTATGAGACCTTAATATTAGAGTTACATACTTAGGCAAAAATCGTTAACGATAAAGGTTGGATAACCATGTTTACTAAGCATAGTTACTGTCCAAATATTGCCACGGGCAACTTGTACTTATTTTTTCAACTGTTGTAAAATGTCGCTAAATTTCGAACCTTAAAAATGCTTTAAAATTACCAATGCTGATGTTTGTGGTATCACTTACTGTATTAATCTACTCTTAAATGATAATGAAAAGGTTTGTTTCGTAACAAATTAGTCTCATACAAGCAAAAGGTCATCGTAAAGTAGTCACGAAATCAAACAGTTGATTTGCTATTACTGATTTGACTGAGCAGAGAACATTTGGCAGGATCATCAAATTGAATCTGAAAGTTAAACCTGAACTGCAAAGGTATCGATGTGAAGCTATACTTTTTTTTTGGGGGGGGGGGGGGGGTGGAGGTGGGGTTCTCGAAAAGGAAATCTCTGCAGTCACTTTTACCGACCTTGCAAATTGTATGAGGGGGGCCGCGGATTGCAAAGTATAACGCGGATTGCAAAGTCGGTAGTTATTATTACGGTTAGATTCGTCCAACACGACAGCATACAGAAACGTTGAACTCAAAGCCAAGGTGAATTAATCAGGTCACACATCCTTTCGAGGGAAAAATTTCATACTGTAGTTTTGATTTTTTGTTGGTCATGTGTACAAAATTGCCTTTACAGCCGAGTATATATAGTGTGTATAATAACTTACGAGAATTTAACATGACATGAAAGTGTAGCAAACAAGCCATCATTAAAAGAATGTTATAGTCTTGACAGTCGGTAGATCTGAGGGTTTAATCTGTAGAGAAATATCTAAATAAAATAAGAAACATTGTGACTTATATTCTGTAGAATTATTTTGTGGTTACATTATGCGTGCCTTCTTTGTCTTGCCGTATAGCACTTATTACCGAGAAAATGTAATGGATTCTATATTTAATGGTTATGATGCTAAAATGAATTAATGAGAAAAAATAAAATTGCGGTGAACATTTTCGATTTCAGATTAATTTTAATAAGGTATAATAAGAAAGGTATTTATGGAGGAAAGTTTTCTTTTAATCTATTCTTCAATTCCTCAAAAAAATTACAACATAATGATGTTACTTTGTCAGTCCAGGGTTCCATCAAACCAATATTTGTTTTTATTGTGTGATTGATATTAATCAAACTAAGGCGACCGTGATACCATTTACATTCATTTCATATCAGAAGTATTTTGCCTAAACACATTAATGTATATGGCATATCAATGAACAGAACGATTCGTCGTCGTCGATTGGACAAATAAATTGGGTGAAAATAAATAAAAGACGACAGAGAGAAACATTTTTCAAGGAAATTACAAATCTTATCTTGTCATATTTTGGCAGTTCTTGTGGAACATTTACGAACACTCCGGAACACTCCGGAAAAGGTCTTCTGGATGAATTGACTGAAAAAAACACAGTAACTCACAAATTAAGTCAGGCAATCATTTCCTTCTTATTATGTAGACCCAGCTTTGCGAGTAAAAGACCAAGTTGTAATTAAAAGAGGTCAAAGATCATTTGTATTTAGTATGGACATTCATCTAAGAGACTATGAGAAACGTATGGAATTGATGGAGTTCTAAGGTCATTTGACGTCAACATTTGTCAAAGTCTGGAAACGGGTTAAACATTTTTACTAAAACTTTAAGCTTGGATGAACTTTATACTTAGAATGTAGATCAACACTGGTGATGGCACCTGTTCAAACCGATGTAGGTCGAAGGTCACTTTAGATCAACAGAGGTCAAAGTCTAAAACGTTTCGAACACAATGACTATAACAGTAGGCCTAACGCTTTTATAAAATTAATACTTGGAACTTAATATATGGATTCATCTAATTGAAATTGTTTACGATGGAGGTCAAAGATTATTTGAGTCAACAATGTCCAAAGTCTAAACACATCGTAAGCACAATAGATAATAAAATACAGCTTGGGTGAATCTGTGTACATTAACTGATATGTGAATCCATCATATTGCATACAAGAACTCTAGTGTGCAAAGTCGGAAAACTCTAAAAATATGAGAATCCGCCTTATTTAAGCACTGTTTAAGAAGCTTGTGTCCAGTTTAAATAAATGTTCTCATAAATATTATAACAAAATACAGCTATTCAGCTTAAAAAATAATTTAAGTCACTAAGAAAGGAAAGAATTTAAAAAAAGATACATTACTGGAGTACTCTATACGACATCATTATATAATATGTTGGTTAATTTATTGTTTACTTGATTCGCGTGAAATTTGAACATTTTTCTCGTTCCTGCAACATAGTTTTGGTGCTTTATATATAGGTTAGGGTTCAGTTAGTTAACAACTCCCTGATCTCAAATGTTTGTTGGAAACGGAACCCGCATAAGGATGCTTACATTTAATTAAACACGCCTGAAAAAAAACTGGAAAACTTGTTCTACAATTCTGTAGATGAAATGATTGAAAAGACAGCACCATTTTGCATAAGCCCATTCCCCCTCCCCTTAAACAAAGAAAAAAGGTTCTCATACATGACGCCGCACCCCTCCACGGGTAGACCTCTCTTCAGGACGTCCGTCAGCTAACATTTGTGCTTAACAAAAATTGAAAATCTGCCTACCGGCCTCGGATTTTTATCCCAGCGACAACAAAAGTTTCCTCTTTCTTGAAATTACAAATGAAAAGCCTATACACAATACGATGAACGAGAGCAAGACTGTGATCTTCAGCTGTAGTTGTGTGTTACTAGTAATGAAATAACGTCATAGGTATGTAGCATTAAATATTCAGATTTTTGGTTAAGTATAGAAAAACAATCATTAATATGTCGCTCTACCAACGTATGCCTGCTCTAACCACATTGGAACAAGCTTATCCTATTGTCAGTGGCGTAATCATCGTTGGCAGGGGGCGGGGCAGAGGACAGGTGGAGAGGGCAGGGTGGAATCCACCAGTCAAATGATTCTCCCCATCCCCCTCCCCCAGATGGTAACGAAAATATTCGACGGAAATATTTGCTTTCTGTCAGCGCTACGAGGCCTCCAAGCTCGTCCCCTCGCCACCCGCGCTACCCAACGAGATAACCTGCTATCATGCTTGTTATATCATGTGTATGTTTACAGCTTTAAACCATCGTCACATCGACCGTCCGATGTTCATCTGACATTGTTACTTTGGAAGCTGCAGTATGGTATATTACGTTATTTCAACATCGCACGTGTGAACTCACACAGACTGATCAGTGGTTAGAATAGGCCAAACCGAAATATTGTATCCAACGACACATTTAAGCTGATTAATGTAATAAACCGATGGACTGTGTACAGATTTGAAGTGGCTTAGTGACTGAAGTTTATCCAAATTTTAAATTTGATTCGGCAAATAAAAAAATTACTGAAAAAGATGAATCATCCAATTATAAAGAGATACATTTTGTCATGAAGTGATTGAATACCCCCCTTTAAGTTCCTATTTCAAACTTCTGCAAGGTTTTTGACCTTTGCACGTTTGACCTTCAAGGTTTCCTCTCGTTAATTCCCACGGTTCTTGAATAAAGAAATACATTAGAAGTTGTTCGGTCCAATTACAGTCGTTTAGTTTAGGTGCCCGTATCTTCAGACAGAGAAAACCATAACCAAAATTAGGACCACGTGTTATTTTCTTACTTACACATGATAAGTTCATTCATTGATGAATTAGATGAATATTGATGATGTTCCGAAGTAGATAATATGAACCAATCATGGATCAGGTTCCATCACGTGTGACCCCAAGCTTTGTAACTTCTGATCAGTATTTTGGGGGGTTACACTTCTGATCAGTATATTATGGCCAAATAATTTATACATATTTATTGTTTGCAATCAGTATCTTGCAGTAAGTTTACAGCGTATAATTGAACTTTTAATTGCATCACGGAGATCTTGAAATCAACAGAACTTTGTCATCGTTTATTAGAATGAAGCTTCTTTATGTTAGGCTTCCGACATAACCAACCAAATAATTTTCCCAGGGGCAACGATAGTACCATCTCTACCGAACTACATGTGGCGATATTCACCACATTACAATAGGCTTTTGTAGGCAAAATGTGAACGATACATTTATATACTGTAAACAGTATGAGAACAGAGTACATAGGGTTATCAGGTAAGAGAATTGTGAATTTCCCCGTAGCCGGGGGGTGGGGCCGCCCTCCCCCCCCCCAACAAATCCATTGCATATCGTATAGCCCAAAAGGTTCTCGTTGACAAGTCAATCAATTAAATCCGCCACACTCCTTTAGACGAAATCCTGACTAGGCGCTTGACTTTCTCTACAGTAAATCAAAATCATATTTTTAGTTGAATTATCCCTTCAATAATTTAGCGGATGGAATTCAGGAATAAACTGTTCAATTTGTGTATAGAAACATTCATAACAGTACCGTTACCATAGTTTCAAGTGTT